>PVHW010003778.1:0-137645 GCA_004024825.1 Pygathrix nemaeus
TCCAAATATCACTCTTTTGGTTTTACAGAAACAGTGTTCAAACTGTGCCTTAGGAGAAGAAAGTTATAACGCCCTGAGTGGAATGCACAGATCACCAAGCAGTTTCTCAGAAAGCTTCTCTCCAGTTTTTATCTGACTATATTTCCTATTTCACCATAGGCCCGATGGTGATCCCATATATCCCTTCATGAATCCATCCACGAGGGAGTTTCCAAGCTGTGCAATGTAAAGAAAGCTTCATCTATGTGAGATGAATAAACATAGCAAAAAGCGGATCCACAGAAAGCTTCTTTCCAGGTTTTATCTGAAGATATTTCCTTTTTCCCCATAGTCCAGAATGTATTCCCGAAGGTCCCTTCGTGGATCCGTGCATGACAGTTTCCAAGCTGCGTAATGTAAGGAAAGCTTTATCTGTGTGAGATGATTGTACATATCACAGAATATTTTCCTAGAAAGCTTCATTCCATTTTTTGCCTGAGGCTATTTCCCTTTTGGCCATCAGCATCAACGTGCTTCCAAATATCACTTGGTGCTCTTTCTCCAATAGCGTTTCCCCAACCCTGTATGATAAGAGAGGTAAAACATTGTGAATGGAAAGCACACGGCACAAAGCTATTCCTCAGAAAGCTTCTCTCAAGTTTTGGTCTGAACATATTTCCTTTTTCACCGTTAGCCTCAAAGTGCTCCCTTATATTCCATCACACACTAAACATACACAGGGCTAGAAACTGTTCAATGAAAAACGAGGCTTATCAGTGTGAGAGAATTAAGATGACACAGAGCAGTTTCACAGAAAGCCTCCTTCTGGATTTTACCAGAGGATATGTCTTTCTCCATATTCTAAGGATTGTTCCCAAATGTCCTCTTCAGATTCCTCTAAAAGAGTGATTTCAAGCTGTTCAATCCAAAGAATGGTTTACATCTATGAGACGAATACACACATCGCAAAGCAGTTGCTATGAACGTTTCTCTGCAGGTTTCATCAGAAAGCGTTTCCTCGCTCACCACAAGCCTCTGGGCATCACTAAATATCCCTTCACAGAATCTTCAAAGAGAGAGTTTTGAAACTGAGCAACATAGAGTAAGCATTAACTCTGTGAAGTGAATGCACATATCAGAGAGCAGATTCTTGGAACGCTTCTTCTTCAATTTTACTTTTATTGGACGACATTTCACTTTTTGCCATAGACTGCCATGTGCTCCGAGTATCACTCTTTTGCTTTTACAGGAACAGTGTTCAAACTGTGTCTTATGAGAACAAAGTTACAACTCCCTGAGTGGAATGCACACATAACCAAGCAGTTCCTCAGAGAGCTTATCTCCCCTTTTTATCTGACTGTATTTCCTATTTCACCCTGGGCCCAAAGGTGATCCCAAATATCCCTTCCCAGATCAACTACAAGGGAGTTTCCATGCTGTGTAATGTAAAGAAACCTTCGTCTATGTGAGAAGAATGAACATAGCAAAAAGCAGATTCACAGAAAGCTTCTTTCCAGTTTTTATCTGAAGATATTTCCTTTTTCACCATAGTGCAGAATGTGCTCCCGGAGGTCCCTTCATGGATCCATCCATGACAGTTTCCAAGCTGCCTATTGTAAAGAAAGCTTTACCTATGTGAGATGATTACACATATCACAGAGTAGTATCCTAGAAATCTTCTTTCCAATTTTTGTCTGAGGCATTTCCCTTTTCACCATCGGCATCAACATGCTCCGAATATCACTTGGTAGCAGTTTCTCCAAAAGGGTGTCGACGATGCTGTATGAGAACAGAGGTATAACACTGTGACTGGAATGCACACATCACAAAGCAGTTCCTCGGAAAGCTTCTATCCAGTTTCGGTCTGAACATATTTCCTCTTTCACCGTTAGCCTCAAAGTGCTCCCGAATATCCCAGCACACGTTAAAAATACACAGGGCTAGAAAACTGCTCAATGAAAAGAGAGGCTTATCTGAGGGAGAGGAATTAAGATGACACAGAGCAGTTTCACAGAAAGCTTCCTTCTGGATTTTACCTGAGGATATTTCTTTCTCCATATTCTAGGGATCATTCCCAAATGTCCTTCCTCAGATTCCACAAAAACAGTGATTTCAAGCTGCTCAATCCAAAGAATGGTTTAGCTCTATGAGATGAATATACACATCGCAAAGCAGTTGCTCAGAACGTTTCTCTGCAGGTTTCATCGGAAGACGTTTTCTTGCTCACCACAAGCCTCCGTGCATCACTAAATATCCCTTCAGAGATTCTTCAAAGACAGAGTTTTGAAACTGGGCAAAATAGAGTAAGCATTAACTCTGTGAAGTGAATGCACCTATCAGAGAGAAGATTCTTGGAATGCTACTTCCTCGATTGTTACAACGTAGTTTCTCAGAAAGCTTCTATCCAGTTTTTATCTGAAGATATCTCCTCTTTCACATTAGGCCTGAATGTGCTCCCAAATGTCCCTTCGTGGATATGTGCATGACAGAGTTTCCAAGCTGCATAATATAATTAAAGTTTTAACTATGCGAGATGAATAAATATATATAACACAAAGCAGTTTCACCGAAATCTTCTTTCCAGTTTTTGTCTGAGGATATATACTTTTTCACCATAGTCATCGTTATACTCCTGAGTATTTCTTGGTAGCTTATTCTACAAAAGGGATTCCGGAATCCTCTAGGAGAGGAAAGGTATATTTCTGTGAGTAGAATGCACACGTTACAAAGCAGCTCCTCAGAAAACATCTCTCCAGTTTCTATCTGAAGGCGTTTCCTTTCTCACCATAAGCCTCAAAGCCCTCCAGAGTATCCCTTCGCAGACTAAGCAAAAACAGTGTTATGATACAGCTCAGTGAAAAGAGAAGATTAACTGTGTGAGTGGAATTCACGTGACACAGAGTAGTTTTACAGAAAGCTTCTTTCTGGATTCTCTCTGAGGTTATTTTTTTTCAGGTTATTCTAAAGAGCATTTCCAAATCTCCCTTCTCAGGTTCCACAGAAACAGTGATTTCAAACTGCTCAATCCCAAGAATGATTTAATGCTATGAGATGAATACAGACATCACAAAAGAGTTGTGCAGAAAGCTTCTATCCGATTTTTGATGGAAGACATTTCCTTGCCTCACACAGGCCTCTGGTCACCAACTACTATCTCTTTGTAGAACCTCAAAGATCGACTTTGATAGTGGGAAATGTAGAGTAAACTTTAACCCTGTGAAAAGAATTGACATGTCAGAGAGCTGTTTCTTCGTGTGCTTCTTTCTGCTTTTTATTGGATGACATTTCACTTCTTGTCATAGTCTTCAATGTGCTTGGAATATCAATCTTTTGGTTTCACAGGAACAGTGTTCAAACTGTGCCTTATGAACAGAAAGTTATAACTCCCTGAGTGGAATGCACCCATCACTGAGCAGTTTCTCAGAAAGCTTCTCTCCACTCTTTACCAGACTATATTTCCCATTTCTCCATAGGCCCAAATGTGATCCGAAATATCCCTTCACAGATGCATCCACGAGAGAGTTTCCAAGCTGCATAATGTAAAGAAAGCTTCATCTATGAGAGTTGAATAAACATAGCACAAAGCAGATTCACAGAAAGCTTCTTTCCAGTTTTTATCTGAAGATATTTCCTTTTTCACCATAGTCTAGAATGTGCTCACAAAAGTCTCTTGGTGGATCCGTCCATGATAGTTTCCAAGCTACGTAATGTAAAGAAAGGTTTATCTATGTGAGATGATTACAGATATCACAGAGTAGTTTCCTAGAAAGCTTCTTTCCAATTTTTGTCTGAGGCTATTTCCCTTTTAACCATCGGCATCAACATGCTCTCGAATATCACTTGGTACCTGTTCCTCCAAAAGGGTTTTAACAACACTGTATGACAATGGAGGTATAACGTTGTGAGTGAAATGCACCTGTCATAAAGCTTTTCCTCGGAAAGCTTCTCTCCAGTTTCGTTCTGAACATATTTCCTATTTCACCGTAAGCTTCAAAGTGCTGCCAAATATGCCATCACAGGCTAAACATACACAGGGTTAGAAAACTGATAAATGGAAAGAGAGGCTGAGCTGACTGAAAGGAGTTAAGACGACACAAAGCAGTTTCACAGAAAGCTTCCTTCTGGATTTTACCTGAGGTTATTTCTTTATCCATATTCTAAGGATTGTTCACAAATGTCCTTTCGCGGATTCCGCAAAAACAGTGACTTCAAGCTGCTCAATCCAAAAATGGTTTAACTCCTTGAGATGAATACACATATCGAAAGCAGTTGCTCAGAAAGATTGTATGCAAGTTTCATTGGAAGACGTTTCCTCACTCCCCACAAGCCTCCGCGCGTCAAAAAGTATCCCTTCACAGATAGAGTTTTGAAACTGGGCAGCATAGAGTAAGCATTAACTCTGTGAAATGAATGCTCATATCAGAGAGCAGATTCTTGGAACGCTTCTTCCTCGATTTTATTTCAGTATGTTGCACTATTTGTGAGAGTCCTCAAGGTGTTCCAAAATATCACTTTTTCGGTTTCACAAGAACAGTGTTCAAACACTGCCTTGTGAGAAAGAGGTATAACTCGCTCAGTGGAATGCATACATCACAAAGTAATTTCTCAGAAAGCTTCTATCAGTTTTTATCTGAAGATATCTCCTCTTTCACCATAGGTCTCAATGTGCTCCCAGATTTCCCTTCGCGGATCTCTGCCTGACAGAGTTTACAAACTGCATAATATAATTAAAGTTTTTACTACGCAAGATGAATAAATATATCTATCACAAAGTAGTTTCACAGAAATCTTCTTTCCAGTTTTTCTCTGAGGATATTTCCTTTTCACCATAGTCGTCAATATACTCCCCCAAATATGTCTTGGTAGCTTTTTCTCCAAAAGGGATTCTGGAATCCTCCAGGAGAAGAAAGGTATATTTTGTGAGTGGAATGCACATGTCACAAAGCAACTCCTCAGATAGCTTCCAGTTTGTATCTGAAGACGTTTCCTTACTCACCATAAGCCTCAGAGCGCTCCTGAATATCTCTTCACAGACAAAACAGAAACAGTGTTATGATACAGCTCAATGAAAAAAGAAGCTTAACTGTGTGAGCAGAACTCACGTGACACAGAGCAGTTTCACAAAAGCTTCCTTCTGCTTTCTCTTTGAGGTTATTTCTTTTTCAGGATATTCTAAAGAGTATTTCCAAATGTTCTTTCTCAGATTCCACAGAAACAGTGATTTCTAACTGCTCGATCCAAGGAATGATTTAACTCTATGGGATGAATACAAATATCTCAAAAGAGTTGTGCAGGAAGCTTCTCTCCAATTTTCGATGGAAGACATTTCCTTGCCTGACACAGGCCTCCGGTGGCCACTTACTATCCCTTTGCAGAACCCTCAAAGACCGACTTTCAAACTGGGAAGTGTAGAGTAAGCTTTAACCCTGTGAAAAGAATGGACATGTCAGAGAGTAGTTTCTTCGAGTGTTTCTTTCTGTTTTTTATTGGACGACATTTCACTTTTTGTCCTAGTCTTCAATGTGCTCCGAATATCACTGTTTTGGTTTTAGAGGAACAGTGTTCAAACAGTGTCTTATGAAAAGAAAGTTATAACTCCTTGATTGGAATGCACACATCACGAAGCCATTTCTCAGAGAGCTTCTGTCCAGTTTTTATCTGACTATATTTGCTCTTTCACCATAGGTCCAAAGGTGATCCCAAATATCCCTTCACAGATCCATTCACGAGGGAGTTTCTAAGCTACGTAATGTAAAGAAAGCTTCATATATGTGAGATGAATAAACATAGCAAAAAGCAGATTCACAGAAAGCTTCTTTCCAGTTTTTATTTAAAGATTTTGCCTTTTTCGCCATAGTCCAGAATGTGCTCACGAAGGTCCCTTCGTGGATCCGTCCATAACAGTTTCCAAGATGCGTAATGTAAAGAAAGCTTTATCTATGTGAGATTGTTACAGATATCACAGAGGAGTTTTCTAGAAAGCTTCTTTCCAGTTTTTGTCTGAGGCTATTTCCCTTTTCACCATCGGCATCAACATGCTTCCGAATATCACTTGATACCTGTTTCTCCAAAACGGTTTCCCCGAGGCTGTATGAGAAGAGAGGTATAAAACTGTGACTGGAATGCCCATGTCACAAAGCAGTTCCTCAGTAAGCTTCTCTCCAGTTTCGTTCTGAACATATTTCCACTTTCACTGTTAGCCTCAATGTGCTCCTGAGTATCCCATCACACGCTAAACATACACAGGGCTAGAAAACTGCTCAATGAAAAGAGAGGCTTATCTGAGTGAGAGGAATTAAGATGACACAGAGCAGTTTCACAGAAAGCTTCCTTCTGGATTTTACTTGAGGATATTTCTTTCTCCATATTCTAAGGATCGTTTCCAAATGTCCTTCCTCAGATTCCAAAAAAACAGTGATTTCAAGCTGCTCGATCAAAAGAATGGCTTAACTCAATGAAACGAATACACACCTCACAAAGCAGTTGCTCAGAACGTTTCTCTGCAGGTTTCATTGGAAGGCGTTTCCTCGGTCACCACAAACCTCCGTGCATCACTAAATATCCCTTCCCAGATTCTTCAAGGACAATGTTTCGAAACTGGACAACGTCGAGTAAACATTAACTCGGTGAAGTGAATGCACATATCAGAGAGCCGCTTGTTGGAACCCTTCTTCCTCGATTTTCTTTCAGTATATTTCACTATTCGCCATGGTCCTCAATGCGTTGTGAATTATCACTTTTCTGTTTTCACAGGAACAGTGTTCAAACACTGCCTTGTGAGAAAGAGGTAAAACTCCCTGAGTGGAATGCATACATCACAAAATAGTCTCCCAGAAATCTTCTATCCAGATTTTATCTGAAGATATTTCCTCTTTCACCGTAGGCCTGAATGTGCTCCCAAACGTTTCTTCACAGATCTGTGCATGACGGAGTTTCCAAACTGCGTAATATAATTAAAGTTTTAACTATGCGAGATGAATAAATGTATCTAACACAAAGCAGTTTCACAGAAATCTTCTTTCCAGTTTTTGTCTGAGGATATTTCCCTTTTCACCATAGCCTTTCCTATATTCCTGAATATCTGTTTTGTAGCTTTTTGTCCAAAAGAGATTCCAGAATCCTCTAGGAGAAGAAAGGTATATTTCTGTGAGTGGAATGCACACGTCACAAAGTAGCTCCTCAGAAAGCTTCTCTCCAGTTTCTATCTGAAGACGTTTCCTTTCTCACCGTAAGCCTCAAAGCCCTCCAGAGTATCCCTTCACACAGTAAACAAAAACAGTGTCATGATACAGCTCAAAGAAAAGAGAAGCTTAGCTGTGTGAGTGGAATTCACGTGACTCAGAGCAGTTTCACAGAAAGCTTCCTTCTGCTTTCTCTCTGATGTTATTTCTTTTTCAGGATATTCTAAGGAGTCTTTCTCAATTCCATGGAAACAGTGATTTCAAACTGCTCAATCCAAAGAATGATTTAACGCTCTGAGATGAACACAAATATCAAAAAAGAATTGCGGAGAAAGCTCCTCTCTGATTTTCGATGGAAGACATTTTCTTGCCTCACACAGGCCTCCGCTCGCCACTTACTATCCCTTTGCAGAATCCTCAAAGACCGACTTTCAAACTGGGAAATGTAGAGTAACCTTTAACCCTGTGAAAAGAATGGACATGTCAGAGAGCAGTTTCTTCCAGTGCTTCTTTCTGTTTTTTATTGGACGACATTCCACTTTTTGCCCTAGTCTTCAATGTGCTCTGAATATCACTCTCTTGGTTTTACAGGAACAGTGTTCAAACTGTGCCTGATGAGAAGAAAGTTTAATTCCCTGAGTGGAATGCACACATCACCAAGCAGTTTCTCAGAAATCTTCTCTCCCGTTTTTATATGACTACATTTCCTCTTTCATCATAGGCCCAAATGTGATCCCAAATATCCCTACGTGGATCCATCCAGTAGGGATTTTCCAAGCTGTGTAATGTAAAGAAAGCCTCATCTATGTAAGATGAATAAACATAACAAAAAGCGGATTCACAGAAATCTTCTTTCCACTATTTATCTGAAGATATTTCCTTTTTCACCATAGTCGAGAATGTACTCCCAAAGATCCCTTCGTGGATCCGTGCATGACAGTTTCCAACCTGCGTAATGTAAAGAAAGCTTTATCTTTGTTAAATGAGTACACATATCATAGAGTATTTTCCTAGAAAGCCTCTTTCCAGTTTCTGTCTGAGGCTATTTCCCTATTCACCATCGGCATCAACATTCTCCCGAATGTCACCTGGTATGTGTTTCTCCAAAAGATTTTCCCCGACACTGTATGAGAAGAGAGGTATAACACTGTGACAGGAATGCACACATTACAAAGGAGTTCCTTGAAAACCTCTCTCAAGTTTCGGTCGGAACATATTTCCTTTTTCATTGTTAGGCTCAAAGTGCTCCCGAATATCCCATCACACACTAAACATAAACAGGGCTAGAAAACTGCGCAATTAAAAGAGAGGCTTAACTGAATGAGAGGAATTAAGATGAAACACAGCAGTTTCACAGAAAGCTACCTTCTGGATATTACCTGAGGATATTTCTTTCTCCATATTCTAAGGATCGTTCTCAAATGTCCTTCCTCAGATTCCACAGAAACAGTGATTTCAAGCTGCTGAATCCAAAGAATGGTTTAAGTCTAGGCGATGAATATAAACACTGCAAACAGTTCTGAACGTTTCTCTGTAGGTTTCATCGAAGACATTTCCTTGCCCACCACAAGCCTCTGGGCGTCACCAAATATCCCTTCACAGATCCTTCAAAGACAGAGTTTGGAACTGGGCAACATAGAGTAAGCATTAACTCTGTGAAGTGAATGCACATATCAGAGAGAAGATTCTTGGAACGCTTCTTCCTCGATTTTATTTCAGTATATTTCACTACTTGCCATAGTTTTCAAGGCGTTCCGATATATCACTTTTTCCATTACACAGGAACAGTGTTCAAACACTACCTTGTGAGAAAAGAGGTATAACACTCTGAGTGGAATGTATACATCACAAAGTAGTTTTTCAGAAAGCTTCTATCCAGTTTTTATCTGAAGATATCTCCTCTTTCACCCTGGGCCTGAATGTGGTCCCGAATGTCCCTTCACGGATCTGTGCATGACAGAGATTCCAAACTGCATAATATAATTATGGTTTTAACTGTGCAAGATGAATAAATATGTCTAACACCAAGCAGTTTCACAGAAATTTACTTTCCAGTTTTTGTCTGAGGATGTTTCCTTTTTCACCATAGTCATCACTATACTCCCAAACATCTCTTGGTACCTTTTTCTCCAAAAGGGATACCGGAACCCTCTAGGAAAAGAAAGGATATTTCTGTGAGTGGAATGCACACATCACAAAGCAGCTCCTCACAAGCTCCTCTCCAGTTTCCATCTGAAGACGTTTCATTTCTCACCATTAGCCTGAAATCCTCCAGAATATTCCTATGCAGACTAAACAAAAACAGAGTTATGATACAGCTCAATGAAAAGAGAAGCTTAAATGCGTGAGCGAAATTCATGTGACACAGGGCCGTTTCACACAAAGCTTCCTTCTGCTTTCTCTCTGAGGTTATTTCTTTTTCAGGATATTCTAAAGAGTGTTTCCAAATGTCCTTTCTCAGATTCCACAGGAACAGTGATTTCCAACTGCTCAATCCAAACAATGATTTAACTCTATGAGATGAATACAAACATCACAAAAGAGTTTCACAGAAAGCTTCTCTCCGATTTTCGATTTAAGACCTTTCCTTGCCTCACAAAGGCCTCCAATTGCCACTTGTTATCTCTTCACAGCACCCACAAAGACCGACTTTCAAAATGGGAAATGCAGAGTAAGCTTTAACCCTGTGAAAAGAATGGAGATGTCAGGGGACTGTTTCTTCGTGTGCTTCTTTCTGTTTTTTATTGGACGACATTTCACTTCTTACCATAGTCTTCAATGTGCTCGGAATACCACTCTTTTGGTTTTACAGGAACATTGTTCATACTCTGCCTTATGAGAAGAAAGTTATAACTCCCTGATTGGAATGCACACATCACCAAGCCGTTTCTCTGAAAGTTTCTCTCCACTCTTTACCAGAATATAATTCATATTTCACCAGAGGCCCAAATGTGATCCAAAATATCCCTTCATGGATCCAACCATGAGGGAGATTCCAAACTGCATAATGTAAAGAAAGCTTCATCTATGTGAGATGAATAAGCATAGCAAAAAGCAGATTCACAGAAAGCTTCTTTCCAGTTCTTATCTGAAGATATTTCCTTTTTCACCATAGTCCAGAATGTGTTCCCGAAGGTCCCTTCGTGGATCCGTCCATGACAGTTTCCAAACTGCATAATATAAAGAAAACTTTATCTATGTGAGATGATTACAGATATCACAGAGTAGTTTTCTAGAAAGCTTCTTTCCAGTTTTTGTCTGAGGCTATTTCCCTTTTCATTATCAACATCAACATGTTCCCGAATATCACTTGGTACCTGTCCCTCCAAAAGGGTTTCCCCAACGCTCTATGAGAAGAAAGGTATAAAACTGTGACTGGAATGCACACATCACAAAGCAGTTCCTCGGTAAACTTCTCTCCAGTTTCGGTCTAAATATATTTCCTTTTTCACCATTAGCCTCAAAGTGCTCCCGAATATCCCATCACATGCTAAACATTCACAGAGCTAGAAAACTGCTCAAAGAAAAGAGAGGCTAATCTGAGTGAGAGGACTTAAGATGACACAGAGTAGTTTCACAAAAAGCTTCCTTCTGGATTTTACCTGAAGATATTTCTTTCTCCATATTCTAAGGATCGTTCCCAAATTTCCTTCCTCAGATTCCACAAAAACAGTGATTTCAAACTGCTGAATCCAAAGAATGGTTTTACTCTAGGAGACGAATACACACATCGCAAATCAGTTGCTCAGAACGTTACTCTGCAGGTTTCATCGGAACACATTTCCTCGCTGACCACAAGCCTCCGGGCATCACTAAATATCACTTCACAGATTCCTCAAAAACAGAGTTTCGAAACTGGGCAACATAGAGTAAGCATTAACTCTGTGAATTGAATGCACATATCAAAGAGCAGATTCTTGGAACACTTCTTCCTCGATTTTATTTCAGTACAATTCACTGCTCACCATAGTCATCAAGGCATTTCAAAATATCCCTTTTTCGGTTTCACAGGAACAGTGTTCGAACACTGCCTTGTGAACAAAGAGGTGTAACTCTCTGAGAGGAATACATACATCACAAAGTAGTTTCTCAGAAAGCTTTTATCCAGTTTTTCTCTGAAGATATCTCCTCTTTCACCGTACACCTGAATGTGCTCCCGAATATCCCTTCGCGGATCTGTCCATGACAGAGTTTCCAAACTGCGTAATATAATTAAAGTTTTAATTATGTGAGATGAATAAATATATCTAACACAAAGCAGTTTCACAAAAATCTTCTTTCCAGTTTTTGTCTGAGGATATTTCCTTTTTCACCACATTTGTCATTTTACTCCCGAATATCTCTTGGTAGCTTTTTCTCCAAAAGAGATTCCGGAATCCTCTAGGAGAAGAAAGGTATATTTCTGTGAGTGGAATGCTCACGTCACAAAGCAGCTCCTCAGACAGTTTCTCTCCAGCTTCTCTCTGAAGACGATTCCTTTCTCACCGTAAGCCTCAAAGCTGTCCAGAATATCCCTTTGCAGACTAAACAAAAACAGTGTTATGATACTGCTCTATGAAAAGAGAAGCTTAACTGTGTGAGCAGAATTCACGAGACACACAGCAGATTCAGAAAGCTTCCTTCTGCTTTCCCTCTGAGGTTATTTCTTTTTCTGGATGTTCTAAAGAGCGTTTCCAAATATCCTTTCTCAGATTCCACAAATACAGTGATTTCAAACTGCTCAATCCAAACAAAGCTTTAGCTCTACGAGATGAATACAAACATCACAAAAGAGTTGCGCAGAAAAATTCTCTCCAATTTTCGATGGAAGACATTTTCTTGACCCACACAGGCCTCCAGTCGCCACTTACTATCCCTTCGCCGGACCCTCAATGACTGAATTTCAAACTGGAAAATATAGAGTAAGCTTTAACCCTGTGAAAATAATGGACACGTCTGAGAGCAGTTTCTTCGAGTGCTTCTTTCTGTGTTTTATTGGACGACATTTGACTTTTGGACATAGTCTTCAATGTGCTCGGAATATCACTCTTTTGGTTTTACAGGAACAGTGTTCAAACTGTGCCTTATGAGAAGAATGTTATAACTCCCTGTGCGGAATGCACACATCACCAGGCAGTTTCTCATAAAGCTTCTCTCCAGTTTTTATCTGACTGTATTTCCTATTTCACCATAGGCGTGAATGTGATCCCAAATGTCCCTTCACAGATCCACCTACGAGGCTGTTTCCAAACTGTGTAATGTAAAGAAAGCTTCATGTATGTGAGATGAATAAACATAGCAAAAATCAGATTTACAGAAAGCTTCTTTCCAGTTTTTATCTGAAGATATTTCCTTTTTCACCAGAGTCGAGAATGTGCTCCCGAAGGTCCCTTTGTGTATCCGTCCATGACAGTTTCCAAGCTGCGTAATATAAAGAAAGCTTTATCTATGTGAGGTGATTACACATATCACAGAGTAGTTTCCTAGAAAGCTTCTTTCCAATTGTTGTCTGAGGCTATTTCCCTTTCCACCATCGGCATCAACGTGCTCCTGAATATCTCCTGGTACCTGTTTCTCCAAAAGGGTTTCCCTGAGGCTGTATGAGAAGAGAGGTATAGCACTGTGATTGGAATGCGCACGTCACAAAGCAGTTCGTCGGAAAGCTTCTCTCCACTTACGGTCTGAACATATTTTCTTTTCCCTGTAAGCCTCAATGTGCTCCTGAATATCACATCACATGCTAAACATACACAGGGTTAGAAAACTGCTCAATGAAAAGAGAGGCTTAACTGAGTGAGAAGAATTAAGAAGACACAGAGCAGTTTCACGGAATGTTTTCTTCTGGATTTTACCTGAGGGTATTTCTTTCCCCATGTTCTAAGTATTGTCCCCAAGTGTCCTTCCTCAGATTCCACAAAAACAGTGATTTCAAGCAGGTCAATCGAAACAATGGTTCAACTGTATGAGACAAATACACACATCACAAAGCAGTTGCTCAGAATATTTCTCTGCAGGTTTCATCAGAAGACGTTTCCTCGCTCACCACAAGCCTCCAGGCATCACTAAATATCCCTTCACAGATTCCTCAAAAACAGAGTTTTGAAACTGGGCAAAATAGAGTAAGCATTAACCCTCTGTAGCGAATGCACAAACCAGGGAGCAGATTCTTGGAATGCTTCTTCCTCGATTTTATTTCAGTATATTTCACTATTTGCCATATTCCTCAATGCGTTGTGAAATATCACTTTTTTGGTTTCACAGGAACTGTGTTCAAACACTGCCTTGTGAGAAAAGAGGTATAACTCCCTCAGCGGAATGCATACATCAAAAAGTAGTTTCTCAGAACGCTTCTATCTAGTTTTTATCTGAAGGTATCTCCTCTTTCACCGTAGGCCTGAATGTGCTCCCATACGCCCCTTCATGGATATGTGCATGATAGAGTTTGCAAACTGCATAACATAATTAAAGTTATAACTATGTGAGATGAATAAATGTATCTAACACAAAGCAGTTTCACAGAAATCTTCTTTCCAGTTTTTGAGTGAGGATATTTCCTTTTTCACCATAGTCGTCGCTATACTCCCGCATACCTCTTGGTAGCTTTTTCTCCAAAAGGGATTCCGGAATCCTCTAGGAGAAGAAAGGTAGATTTCTGTGAGTGGAATGCACATGTCACAAAGCAGCTCCTCAGAAAGCTTATCTCCAGTTTCTATCTGAAGATGTTTCCTTTCTCACCATAAGCCTCAAATCCCTCCAGAGTATCCCTTCGCAGACTAAGCAAAAACAGTGTTATGATGCAGCACAATGAAAAGAGAAGCTTAACTGTGTGAGCGGAATTTACGTGAAAAAGAGAAGTTTCACCGAAAGCTTCCTTCTGGTTTCTCTGTGAGGTTATTTCTTTCTTAGGATATTCTAAAGAGCATTTCCAAATGTCCTGTCTCAGATTACACAGAAACAGTGATATAAAACTGCTCAATCCAAATAATGGTTTAACTCTATGAGATGAATACAAACATCACCAAGAGTTGTACAGAAAGCTTTTCTCCAATTTTCGATGGAAGACATTTCCTTGCCACACACAGGCCTCCAATCACCACTTACTATTCCTTCACAGAACCCTCAAAGATCGACTTTCAAACTGGGAAATGTAGAGTAAGCCTAACCCTGTGAAAAGAATGCACATGTCAGAGAGCAGTTTCTTCGAGTGCTTCTTTCTGTTTTTTATTGGACGACATTTCACGTTTTACCCTAGTCTTCAATGTGCTCCAAATATCACTCTTTTGGCTTTCCAGGAACAGTGTTCAAACTGTGACTTATGAGAAGAGATTTATAACTCCCTGAGTAGAATGCACACATCACAAAGCAGTTTCTCAGAAAGCTTCTCTCCAGTTTTTATCTGACTCTATTTCCTATTTCACCATAGGCCCGAATGTGATCCCATATATCTCTTCACGGATCCATCCATGAGGGTGTTTCCAAGCTGTGTAATATAAAGAAAGTTTCATCTTTGTGAGATGAATAAACATAGCAAAAAGCAGATTCACAAAATGGTTCTTTCCAGGTTTTATCTGAAGATATATCCTTTTTCACCATAGTTCTCATAAAGCACAGTTTGAACACTGTTCCTCTAAAACCAAAAGAGTGATATTCGGAGCACATTGAAGACTGTGGCAAAAAGTGAAATGTCGTCCAATAAAAAATAGAAAGAAGCACTCGAAAAAACTGCTCTCTGACATGTCCATTCTTTTCACAGGTTAAATCTTACTCTACATTTATCAGTTTCAAAGTCGGTCTTTGAGAGTTCTGGGAACGGATAGTAAGTGGCAAACAGAGGCCTGTGTGAGGCAAGGAAATGTTTTGCATCGAAAATTGGAGAGAAACTTTCTGCACAACTCTTTTGTGATGTTTGTATTCATCTCATAGAGTTAAGTCATTCTTTGGATTGAGCAGTTTGAAATCACTGTTTCTGTGGAATCTGAGAAAGGGTATTTAGAAACACTCTTTAGAATATCCTGAAAAAGAAATAACCTCAGAGAGAAACCAGAAGGAAGCTTTCTGTGAAACTGCTGTCACGTGAATTCTGCTCACACAGTGAAGCTTCTCTTTTCATTGAGCTGTATCATAACACCGTTTTTGTTTAGTGTGCAAAGGGATATTCTGGAACCCTCTGAGGCTTATGGTGAGAAAGGAAACGTCTTTAAATAGGAAATGGAAAGAAGTTTTTTGAGGAGCTGCTTTGTGTCATGTGCATTCCACTCACAGAGATACACCTTTCTTCTCATATATGATTTTGGAATCCCTTTTGGAGAAAAGGTTACCAAGAGACATTCGAGAGTAAAGGGAGGGCTCTGGTGAAAAAGAAAACATCCTCAGAGAAAAACTGGAAAGAAGATTTCTGTGAAACTGCTTTGTGTTAGATATATTTATTCATCTTGCATAGTTAAAACTTTTCTGATATTATGCAGTTTGGAAACTCCATCATACACGGATCCGGGAAGGGACATTCTGGAGAACATTCAGCCCTATGGTGAAAGAGGAGATATCTGCAGATAAAAACTGGATAGAAGCTTTCTGAGAAACTACTTTGTGATGCATGCATTCCACTCAGGGAGGGATACCTCCTTTCTCACCAGGCAGTGTTTGCCCACTGTTCCTGTGAAGCCGAAAAAGTGATATTTCAGTTCACATTGAGGACTATGGCGAAGAGTGAAATATACTGAAATAAAATCGAGGAAGAAGCGTTCCAAGAATCTGCTCTATGATATGTGCATTCACTTCACAGTGGTAATACTTACTGTATGTTGCCAAGTTTCAAAACTGTCTTTGAAGAATCTGTGAGAGGATATTTAGTGACGCCCAGAGGCTTGTGGTGAGTGAGGTAATGTCTTCCGATGAAACTTGCAGAGAAACTTTCTGAGCAACTGCTTTGGGATGTGTGTATTCATCTCAAAGAGTTAAACAATTCTTTGGATTGAGCAACTTGAAGTCACTCTTTTTGTGGCATCCGAGGAAGGACAATTGGGAATGATCCTTAGAATATGGAGAAAGAAATAGGCTCCAGAAAAATCCAGTAGGAAGCTTTCTGTGAAACTTCCCCGTGTCATCTTCATTCCTCTCGCTCAATTAAGCCTCTCTTTTCATTGAGCAGTTTTTTAATCCTGTGTATATTTAGCGTGTGATGGGATATTTGGGAGCACTTTGAGGCTAACGGTGGAAAAGGAAATATGTTCAGACCGAAATTGGAGACAAGCTTTCCGAGGAACTGCTTTGTGAAGTGTGCAATCCAGTCACCATGTTATACCTCTCTTCTCATACAGCGTCGGGGAAATCCTTTTGGAGAAACAGCTACCAAGTGATATTCGGGAGCATGTTGATGCCAATGGTGAAAAAAGAAATAGCCTCAGACAAAACCTAGAAAGATGCTTTGTAGGAAACTGCTCTGTGATATGTGCAATCATCTCACATATTAAAGCTTTCTTTACATTACGCACCTTGGAAACTGTCATGGACGGATCCACGAAGGGACCTTTGGGAGCACATTCAGGACTATGGTGAAAAAGGAAATAGCTTCAGATAAAAACTGGAAAGAAGCTTTCTGTGAATCTGCTTTTTGTTATATTTATTCATCTCACAGAGATGAAGTTTTCTTTACATTGCACAGCTTGGAAAATCCCTCATGGATGATCCGTGAAAGGATATTTGGGATCACATTCGGGCCTATGGTGAAATAGGAAATATAGTGAGATAAAAACTGGAGAGAAGCTTTCTGAGAAACTACTTCATGTTGTGAGCATTCCACTCAGGGAGTTGTAACTTTCTTCTCATAAGGCACAGATTGAACACTGTTCCAGTGAAACCAAAAGAGGGGGATTCGGAGCACACTGAAGACTCCGGCAAAAAGTGAAATGTTGTCCATAAAAAAGAGAAAGAAGCTCTCGAAGAAACTGTTCTCTGACATGTCCGTTCTTTTCACAGGTTTAAAGTTTCCTCTACATTTCATAGTTTGAAAGTCGGTCTTTGAGGGTTCTGCGAAGAGATACTAAGTGGCAACCGGATTCCTGTGTCAAGCAAGGAATTGTCTTCCATCGAAAATTGGAGAGAAGCTTTCTGCGCAACTATTTTGTGATGTTTGTATTCATCTCATAGAGTTAAATCATTCTTTGGAATGAGGAGTTTCAAATCACTGTTTCTGTGGAATCTGAGACAGGACATTTGGAAATGCTCTTTAGAATATCCTGAAACAGAAATAACCTCAGAGAGAAACCAGAAGGAAGCTTTCGGTGAAACTGCTCTGTGTCACGTGAATTCCACTCACACAGTTAAGCTACACTTTTCATTGAGCAGTATTATAACACTGTTTTTGTTTAGTTTGTGAAGGGATATTCAGGAGCGCTTTGAGGCTTACACGGAGAAAGGAAACCTCTTCAAATGAAACTGGGGAGAAGCTTTTTGAGGAGCTGCTTTGTGACATGTGCATTCCACTGTCAGAAATATACCTTTCCTCTTCTACAGGATTCCAGAATCCCTTTTGAAGAAAGAGCTACCCAAAGACATTCAGGGGTATAGGGTGGGCTATGGTGAAAAAGGAAATATCCTCAGACAAAAACTGGAAAGAAGATTTTTGTGAAACTGCTTCTTGTTAGATATATTTATTCATCTTGCATAGTTAAAACTTTCCTTTTATTATGCAGTTTGAAAACTCCGTAATGCATGGATTTGAAAAGGGACATTAGAGAGCACACTGAGGCCAACAGTAAAAGAGGAGAAACCTTCAGATAAAACTGGATAGAAACTTTCTGAGAAACTACTTTGTGATGTATGCATTCCACTCTAGGAGTTATACCTCTTTTCTCACAAGGCAGCATTTGAACACTGTCCCTGTGAAACAAAAAGTGATATTTCAGAGTGCATTGAGGACTATGGCGAATAGTGAAAAATACTGAAATAAAATCGAGGAAGAAGCGTTTCAAGAATCTGCTCTTTGAAATGTCCATTCACTTTACAGTGTTAATGCTTACTCTTTTTGCCCAGTTTCGAAACTCTGTTTTCAAAGAATCTGTGAAGGGATATTTAGTGACGCCTGGAGGCTTGTGGTGAGCAAGGAAACATCTTCCGATGAAACCTGCAGAGAAACTTTCTGAGCAACTGCTTTGGCATCTGTGTATTTGTCTCATACTGTTAAACCGTTCTGTTGATTGAGCAGCTTGAAATCACTGTTTCTGTGGAATCTGAGGAAGGACATTTGGGAACGATCCTTATAATATGGAGAAAGAAATATCCTCAGGTAAAATCCAGAAGGAAGCCTTCCGTGAAACTGCTCTGTGTCATCTTAATTCTCTCACTCTGATAAGCCTCGTTTTTCATTGAACAGTTTCTAGCCCTGTGTATGTTTAGCGTGTGATGGGATATTCGGGAGCACTTTGAGGCTAACGATGAGAAAGGAAATATGTTCAGACTGAAACTGGAGAGAAGCTTTCCAAGGAACTGCTTTGTGACGTGTGCATTCCAGTCACCGTGTTATACCTCTCGTCTCATACATCATCGGGGAAACCCTTTTGGAGAAACAGCTACCAAGTGTTATTTGGGAGCATGTTGATGCCGATGGTGAAAAAAGAAATAGCCTCAGACAATACCAGGAAAGACGCTTTGTAGGAAACTACTCTGTGATATGTGTAATCATCTCACATATTAAAGCTTTCTTTACATTACGCATCTTGGAAACTGTCATGGACGGATCCACGAAGGGACCTTTGGGAGCACATTCAGGACTATGGTGAAAAAGGAAATAGCTTCAGATAAAAACTGGAAAGAAGCTTTCTGTGAATCTGCTTTTTGTTATATTTATTCATGTCACAGAGATGAAGTTTTCTTTACATTGCACAGCTTGGAAACTCCCTCATGGATGGATCCGTGAAAGGATATTTGGGATCACATTCGGGCCTATGGTGAAATAGGAAATATAGTGAGGTAAAAACTGGAGAGAAGCTTTCTGAGAAACTACTTCATGTTGTGAGCATTCCACTCAGGGAGTTGTAACTTTCTTCTCATAAGGCACAGATTGAACACTGTTCCAGTGAAACCAAAAGAGGGGGATTCAGAGCACATTGAAGACTCCGGCAAAAAGTGAAATGTTGTCCAATAAAAAAGAGAAAGAAGCTCTCGAAGAAACTGTTCTCTGACATGTCCATTCTTTTCACAGGTTTAAAGCTTCCTCTACATTTCATAGTTTGAAAGTCGGTCTTTGAGGGTTCTGCGAAGAGATACTAAGTGGCAACCGGATTCCTGTGACGAGCAAGGAATTGTCTTCCATCGAAAATTGGAGAGAAGCTTTCTGTGCAACTATTTTGTGATGTTTGTATTCGTCTCGTAGAGTTAAATCATTCTTTGGAATGAGGAGTTTCAAATCACTGTTTCTGTGGAATCTGAGAAAGGACATTTGGAAATGCTCTTCAGAATATCCTGAAACAGAAATAACCTCAGAGAGAAACGAGAAGGAAGCTTTCTCTGAAACTGCTGTGTGTCACGTGAATTCCGCTCACACAGTTAAGCTACACTTTTCATTGATCAGTATTATAACACTGTTTTTGTTTAGTTTGTGAAGGGATATTCAGGAGTGCTTTGAGGCTTATGGTGAGAAAGGAAACCTCTTCAAATAGAAACTGGAGAGAAGCTTTCTGAGGAGCTGCTTTGTGACATGTGCATTCCACTGTCAGAAATATACCTTTCCTCTCTTACAGGATTCCAGAATCCCTTTTGGAGAAAGAGCTACCCAAAGACATTCAGGGGTATAGGGTGGGCTATGGTGAAAAAGGAAATATCCTCAGACAAAAACTGGAAAGTAAATTTCTGTGAAACTGCTTTGTGGTAGATATATTTATTCGTCTTGCATAGTTAAAACTTTTCTTTTTTTACGCAGTTTGGAAACTCCTTAATGCATGGATTCACGAAGGGGCATTAGGGAGCACATTGAGGCCAACAGTAAAAGAGGAGAAACCGTCAGATAAAACTGGATAGAAGATTTCTGAGAAACTACTTTGTGATGTATGCATTCCACTCTAGGAGTTATAGTCTTTTCTCACAAGGCAGCGTTTGAACACTGTTCCTGTGAAACCGAAAAAGTGATATTTCGGAACGGATTGCGGACTATGGCGAATAGTGAAACATACTGAAATAAAGTCGAGGAAGAAGCATTTCAAGAATCTGCTCTTTGAAATATCCATTCACTTCACAGTGTTAATGCTTACTCTTTGTTGCCCAGTTTCAAAACTCTGTCTTCAAAGAATCTGTGAAGGGATATTTAGTGACGGCCGGAGGCTTGTGGTGAGCAAGGAATGTCTTCCGATGAAATTTGTAGAGAAACTTTCTGAGCAACTGCTTTGGGATCTGTGTATTTGTCTCATACCATTAAACCGTTCTGTTTATTGAGCAGCTTGAAATCACTGTTTCTGTGGAATCTGAGGAAGGACATTTGGGAGCGATCCTTAGAATATGGAAAAAGAAATATCCTCAGGGAAAATCCAGAAGGAAGCCTTCCGTGAAACTGTTCTGTGTTGTCTTAATTCTCTCACTCTGATAAGCCGCTCTTTTCATTGAACAGTTTTGTAGCCCTGCGTATGTTTAGCATGTGATGGGATATTCAGGAACACTTTGAGGCTAATGGTGAAAAAGGAAATATGTTCAGACCGAAACTGGACAGAAGTTTTACGAGGAACCACTTTGTGATGTGTGTATTTCAGTCACAGTGTTATATGTCCCTTCTCATACAGCGTTGGGGAAACTCTTTTGGAGAAACAGGTATCAAGTGATATTCGGAAGCATGCTGATGCTGATGGTGAAAAGGGAAATAGCCTCAGACAAAAACTGGAAAGATTTCTAGGAAACTACTCTGTGATATGTGTAATCATCTCACATAGATAAAGCTTTCTTTACATTACACAGCTTGTAAACTGTCTTGGACGGATCCACGAAGGGACCTTCATGAGCAAATTCTTGACGATGTTGAAAAAGAATATATCTTCAGATAAAAACTGGAAAGAAGCATTCTGTGAATCTGCTTTTTGTTATGTTTATTAATCTTACATATTTGAAGCTTTCTTTACATTACCCAGCTTGGAAACTCCCTCGTGGATGGATCTGAAAAGGGATATTTGGGATCATATTCGGGCCTGTGGTAAAATAGGAAATATAGTCAGATAAAAACTGGAGAGAAGCTGTCTGACAAACTGCTTGGTGATGTGTGCCTTCCACTCAGGGAGTTGTAACTTTCTTTTTCTAAAGCACAGTTTGAACACTGTTCCTGTAAAACCGAAAGAGTGATATTCGGAGCACATTGAAGACTATGGCAAAAAGTGAAATGTCGTCCAATAAAATACAGAAAGAAGCACTCAAAGAAAATTCTCTCTGACATTTCCATTCTCTTAACAGTGTTAAATCTTACTCTACATTTCCCAGTTTGAAAGTCAGTCTTTGAGGATTCTGTGAAGGGATAGTAAGTGGAGACCAGAGACCGGAGGCACATATACACCATGGAATACTATGCAGGCATAAAAAGGATGAGTTTGCATCCTTTGTAGGGATATGGATGCAGCTGGGTACCATCATTCTTAGCAAACAATCACAAGAACAGAAAACCAAACACCGCATGTTCTCACTCTTAGGTGGGAACTGAACAATGAGATCACTTGGACTTGGGAATGGGAACATCATACATCGGGGCCTATCATGGGGAGAGGGGTGGGGGGATGGATTGCATTGGGAGTTATACCTCATATAAATGACAAATTGATGGGTGCTGACGAGTTGATGGGTGAAGCACAACAACGTGGCACAGGTATACATATGTAACAAACCTGCACATTGTGCACATGTACGCTAGAACTTAATGTATATTAATAAAAGAAGAAAAAAAAGAAATATGTCTTTCTTCCTTTAAAGGATTCCAGAATCCCTTTTGGAGAAAAAGCTACTAAGAGATATTCGGGAGCATTACGATGACTATGGTGAAAAAGGAATTATCCTGAGACAAAAACTGAAAAGAAGATTTCTGTGAAACTGCTTTGTGTTAGATATATTTATTCATCTCACATAGCAAAAACTTTAATTATATTATGCAGTTTGGAAACTCCGACATGCACAGATCTGCGAAGGGAATTCAGGAGCAGGTTCACGCCTATGGTGAAAGAGGAGATATCTTCAGATAAAAGCTGGACAGAAGCATTCTGAGGAAATAATTTGTGAGGTGTGCATTCCACTGAGGATGTTATACCTCTTTTCTCATAAGTCAGTGTTTGAACTCTGTTTCTGTGAAACCGAAAAAGTGATATTTTGGAATGCATTGAGGACTATGGCGAATAGTGAAATATAGTGAAATAAAATCGAGGAAGAAGCTTTCCAAGCATCTGCTCTCTGATATGTGCATTCACTTCACAGAGTTAATGCTTACTCTATGTTGCCCAGTTTCAAAACTCTGTCTTTGAAGAATCTGTGAAGGGATATTTAGTGACACCCGGAGGCTTGTTGTGAGCAAGGAAACCTCTATCGATGAAACCTGCAGAGAAACGTTCATAGCAACTGCTTTGCGATGTGTGTATTCGTCTCATAGAGATAAACCATTATTTCAATTGAGCAGCTTGAAATCACTGTTTCTGTGGAATCTGAGGAAGGACATTTGGGAACGATCCTTAGAATATGGAGAAAGAAATATCCTCAGGTAAAATCCAGAAGGAAGCTTTCTGTGAAACTGCTCTGTGTCCTCTTAATTCCTCTCACTCAGATAAGCCTCTCTTTTCATTGAGAAGTTTTCTAACCCTGTGTATGTTTAGAATGTGATGGGATATTCCAGAGCACATTGAGGCTGACGGAGAAAAAGGAAATATGTCCAGACCGAAACTGGAGAGAAACTTCCGAGGAACTGCTTTGTGACATGTGCATTCCAGTAACAGTGTTATACCTCTCTTCTCATACAGTGTCGGGGAAATCCTTTTGGAGAAACAGGTACCAAATGATATTATGGAGCATGTTGATGCCGATGGTGAAAAGGGAAATAGCCTCAGACAAAAACTGGAAAGAATATTGCTAGAAAACTACTCTGTGATATCTTTAATCATCTTATAGATAAAGCTTTCTTTACATTACGCAGCTTGGGAATTCTCATGGACAGATCCACGAAGGGACCTTCATGTACACATACAGGACTGTGGTGAAAAAGGAAATATCTTCAGATAAAAACTGGAAAGAAGCTTTCTGTGAATCTGCTTCTTGTTGTGTTTATTAATGTCGGATAGATAAAGCTTTCTTTACATTACACACTTGGAAACTCCCTCGTGGATGGATCCACGAAGGGATATTTGGTATCACATTCGGGCATAGGGTGAAATAGGAAATATAGTCAGATAAACACTGGAGAGAAGCTTTCCGTGAAACCGCTTGGTGATGAGAGCATTTTAATCAGGGAGTTTTAACTTTATTTTCATAAGGCACAGTTTAAGCACAGTTCTTGTAAAACCAAAAGAGTGATATTCAGAGCACATTGAAGACTATGGCAAAAAGTGAAATGTCGTACAATAAAAAACAGAAAGAAGCACTCAAGGAAACTGCTCTCTGACATGTCCATTCTTTTCACAGGTTAAAGCTCACTTCAAAGTCGGTCTTTGAGGGTTCTGGGAAGGGATAGTAAGCTGCAACCGGAGGCCTCTGTGAGGCAAGGAAATGTCTACCATCGAAAATTGGAGAGAAGCTTTCTGCGCAACTGTTTTGTGATGTTTGTATTCATCACATAGAGTTAAATCATTCTTTGGGTTGAGCAGTTTGAAATCACTGTTTCTACGGAATCTGAGAAAGAACATTTGGAAACGCTATTTAGAATATCCTGAAAAAGAAATAACCTGAGAGAGAAACCAGAAGGAAGCTTTCTGTGAAACTGCTCTGTGTCACGTGAATTCCACTCACACAGTTAAGATTCAATTTTCATTGAGCTGTATCATAACACTGTCATTGTTTAGTCTGCTAAGGATATTCTGGAGGGCTTTGAGGCTTATGGTGCGAAAGGAAAAGTCTTCAGATAGACATTGGAAAGAAGTTTTCTGAGGAGCTGCTTTGTGACGTGGGCATTCCACTCACAGAAATACACCTTTTTTCACCTAGAGGATTCCGGAATCCCTTTTGGAGAAAAAGCTACCAAGAGATATTCGGGAGTATAGTGACAACTATGGTGAAAAAGGATATATCCTCAGACAAAACCTGGAAAGAACATTTTTGTGAAACTGTTTTGTGTTAGATATATTTTTGTGTGTCGCATAGTTAAAACTTTAATTATATTATGCAGTTTGCAAACTCTGTCATGCACAGATCCGTGAAGGGACATTCAGGAGCACATTCAGGCCTATGGTGAAAGAGGAGATACCTTCAGATAAAAACTGGATAGAAGCTTTCTGAGAATCTACTTTGTGATGTATGCTTTCCACTCAGGGAGTTATACCTCTTTTCTCACAAGGCAGTGTTTCAATACTTTTCCTGTGAAACTGCAAAAGTGATATTTTGGAATGCATTGAGGACTATGGCGAATAGTGAAATATACTGAAATAAAATAGAAGAAGACGCATTTCAAGAATCTGCTCTTTGATATGTCCATTCACTTCACAGTGTTAATGCTTACTCTTTGTTGCCCAGTTTCGAAACTCTGTCTTCAAAGAATCTGTGAAGGGATATTTATTGACGCCCGGAGGCTTGTGGTGAGCAAAGAAACGTCTTCCGATGAAACCTGCAGAGAAACGTTCTGAGCAACGTTTGGGATCTGTGTATTTGTCTCACATTGTTAAACCGTTCTGTTGATTGAGCAGCTTGAAATCACTGTTTCTGTGGAATCTGAGGAAGGACATTTGGGAACGATCCTTAGAATATGGAGAAAGAAATATCCTCAGGTAAAATGCAGAAGGTAGCTTTTTGTAAAACTGTCCTGTGTCATCTTAATTCCTCTCACTCAGATAAGCCTCTCTTTTCATTGAGCAGTTTTCCATCCCTGTGTATGTATAATGTGTGTTGGGATATTCGGGAGCACTTTGAGGCTAACGGTGAAAGAGGAAATATGTTCAGACCGAAACTGGAGATAAGCTTTCTGAGGAACTGCTTTGTGATGTGTGCATTCCAGACACAGTGTTATTACTCTGTTCTCATACAGTGTCGTCGACACCCTTTTGGAGAATCAGGTACCAAGTGATATTCGGAGCATGTTGATGCCGATGGTGAAAAGGGAAATAGCCTCAGACAAAAACTGGAAAGAAGGTTTCTAGGATACTACTCTGTGATATGTGTAATCAGCACATTCTAGACGATGTTGAAAAAGGATATATCTTCAGATAAAAACTGGAAAGAAGCATTCTGTGAATCTGCTTTTTGTTATGTTTATTCACTTCACATAGGTGAAGCTTTCTTTACATTATGCAGCTTGGAAACTCCCTCGTGGATGGATCTGAAAAGGGATATTTGGGATCATATTCGGGCCTGTGGTAAAATAGGAAATATAGTCAGATAAAAACTGGAGAGAAGCTTTCTGACAAACTGCTTGGTGATGTGTGCTTTCCACTCAGGGAGTTATAGCTTTCTTCTCATAAAGCACAGTTTGAACACTGTTCCTGTAAAACCGAAAGAGTGATATTCGGAGCACATAGAAGACTGTGGCAAAAAGTAAAATGTCCTCCAATAAAAAACAGAAAGAAGCACTCGAAGAAACTGCTGTATAACATGTCCATTCTTTTCACAGGGTTAAAGATTACTCTACATTTCCCAGTTTGAAAGTCGGTCTTTAAGGTTTCTGTGAAAAGAGAACATGTGGCATCCGGAGGCCTGTGTGAAGCAAGGAATTGTCATAAATGGAAAATCGGAGAGCAGCTATCTGTGCAACTCTTTAGTGATATTTGCATTTATCTCATATAGTTAAATCATTCTTTAGATTGAGCAGTTTGAAATCACTGTTTCTGTGGAATCTGAGAAAGGACATTTGGAAACCCTCTTTAGAATATCCTGAAAAAGAAATAACCTCAGATCGAAACCAGAAGGAAGCTTTCTGTGAAACTGCTCTGTGTCACGTGAATTCCGCTCACACAGTTAAGGTTCCCTTTTCATTGAGCTGTATAATAACACTGTTTTTGTTTAGTGTGTGAAGGAATATTCTGGAGGGCTTTGAGGCTTATGGTGCGAAAGGAAACGTCTTCAGATAGAAACTGGAGAAAAGCTTTCTGAGGAGCTGCTTTGTGACGTGTGCATTCCACCCACAGAAATATATCTTTCTTCTCCTAGTGTATTCCTTAATCCCATTTGATGAAAAAGCTACCAAGAGATGTTCGGGAGTATAGTGACGACTATGGTGAACAAGAAAATATCCTCAGACAAAACTGGAAAGAAGATTTCTGTGAAACTGCTTTGTGTTAGATATATTTATTCATCTCACATAGTTAAGTCTTTAATTACATTACGCAGTTTGTAAACTCAGTCATACACAGATCCGTGAAGGGACATTCGGGAGCACATTCAGGCAGATGGTGAGAGAGGAGATATCTTCTAAAATAAAATCGAGGAAGAAAGAGACGTACATCACAAATTAGCTTCTCAGAAAGCTTCTATCCAGTTTTTATCTGAAGATATCACCTCTTTCACCGTACATCTCAGAAAGACAAACATCGGTCTTTGAGGTTTCTGGAAAGGGAGAGTAAGTGGCAACCAGTGGCCTGTTTTGAGCAAGGAAATGTCTTCCATCGAAAATTGGAGAGAAGCCTTCTGCGCAACACTTTTGTGATGTTTGTATTCATCTCATAGAGTTACATCATTCTTTGGACTGAGAAATTTGAAATCACTGTTTCTCTGGACTCTGAGAAAGACATTTGGAAATCCTCCTTAGAATATCCTGAAAAAGAAATAACCTCAGAAAGAAACCAGAAGGAATCTTTCTGTGAAACTGCTCTGTGTCACGTGAATTCTTCTCACACTATTAAGCTTCTCTTTTATTTGAGCTGTATCAAAACACTGTTTTTCTTTATTCTGTGAAGGGATACTCAGGAGCACGTTTAGGCTTACGGTGAGAAAGGAAATATCTTCAGATAGAAACTGGAGAGAAGCTTTCTGAGAAGCTGTTTGTGATGTGTGCATTCCACTGACAGAAATATGCCTTTTTTTCTCCTAGAGGATTACAGAATCCCCTTTGCAGAAAAAGATACCAAGAGATATTCGGGATTATAGCGATGACTATGGTGAAAAAGGAAATATCTTCAGATGAAAACTGGAAAGAAGATTTCTGTGAAACTGCTTTGTGTTACATATATTTATTCATATTGCATAGTTAAAACTTTAATAATATTACGCAGTTTGGAAACTCCGTCATGCACAGATTCGCGAAGGGACATTCGGAAGCACATTCAGGCCTATGGTGAAAGAGGAGATATCTTCAGATAAAAACTGGATAGAAGCTTTCTGAGAAGCTACTTTGTAATGTATGCATTCCACTCAGGGAGTTATACCTCTTTTCTCACAAGGCAGTGTTTGAACACTGTTCCTGTGAAATCGAAAAAGTGATATTTCGGAACGCATTGAGGACTACAGCGAATAGTGAAATATACTGAAATAAAATCGTGGAAGAAGCGTTCCAAGAATCTGCTCTCTGATAAGTGTATTCACTTCACAGAGTTAATGCTTACTCTGTCTTGCCCAGTTTGGAAACTCTGTCGTTTTAGAATCTGTGAAGGGATATTTAGTGACGCATGGAGGCTTGTGGTGAGCGAGGAAACGCCTTCCGATGAAACCTGCAGAGAAACATTCTGAGCAACTGCTTTGCGATGTGTGTATTCGTCTCATACATTTAAATCATTCTTTGGATTGAGCAGGTGGAAATCACTGTTTTTGTGGTGGCTGAGGAAGGACATTTGGAACAATCTTTAGAATACAAAGAAAGAAATATCCTCAGGTAAAACCCAGAAGGAAGCTTTCGGTGAAACTACTCTGTGCCATTTTAAATCCTCTCACTCAGTTAAGCCTCTCTTTTCATTGAGCAGTTTTCTAAACCTGTGTATGTTTTACGTGTGATGGGATAATCGAGAGCACTGTGAGGCTTACGGTAAAAAAGGAAATATGTGCAGACCGAAACTGAAGAGAAGCTTTCTGAGGAATGGCTTTGTGACGTGTGCATTCCAGTGACAGTGTTATACCTCTCTTCTCATACGGTGTCGGGGAAACACTTTTGGAGAAACAGGTACCAAGTGATATTCGGGAGCATGTTGATGCCAATAGTGAAAAGGGAAGGAGCCTCAGACAAAAAGTGAAAAGAAGCTTTCTAGGAAACTACTCTGTGATATATGTAATCATCTCACATAGATAAAGCTTTCTTTACATTACGCAGCTTGGAAGCTGTCATGGACGGATCCACGAAGGGACCTTCGCGAGCACATTGTGGACCAGGGTGAAAAAGGAAATATCTTCAGATAAAATGGAAAGAAGGTTTCTGTGAATCTGCTTTTTGCTTTGTTTATTCATCTGACATAGATGAACCTTTCTCTACATTACACAGCTTGGAATCTCCCTCGTGGATGGATCCGCGAAGGGATATTTGAGATCACATTTGGGCCTATGGTGAATTAGGAAATATAGTCAGATAAAAACTGGAGAGAAACTTTGTGAGAAACTGCTTGGTGATGTGTGCATTCCACTCAGTGAGTTATAACTTTCTTCTCATAAGGCACAGTTTGAACACTGTTCCTGTAAAACCAAAAGAGTGATATTTGGAGCACATTGAAGACTGCAAAAAGTGCAATGTTGTCCAATAAAAAACAGAAAGAAGCACTCAAAGAAACTTCTCTCTGACATGTCCATTCTTTTGAAAGGGTTGAAGCTTACTCTACATTTCCCAGTTTCAAAGTCAGTCTTTGAGGGTTCTGCGAAGGGATAGTAAGTGGCGATCAGAGGCCTGTGTGAGGTAAGGAAATGTCTTCCATCGAAAATCGGAGAGAAACTTTCTGCGCAACTCTTTTGTGATGTTTGTATTTATCTCATAGCGTTAAAACATTCTTTGGATTGAGCTGCTTGAAATCACTGTTTCTGGGGAATCTGAGAAAGGACATTTAGAAACGTTCTTTAGAATATCCTGAAAAAGAAATAACCTCAGAGAGAAACCAGAAGGACGCTTTCTGTGAAACTGCTTTGTGTCACGTGCATTCCACTCACAGAGTTAAGCTTCTCTTTTCATTGAGCTGTATCATAACACTGTTTTTGTTTAGAGTGTGAAAGGATACTCTGGAGGGCTTTGAGGCTTATTGTGTTAAAGGACACATCTTCAGATAGAAACTGGAGAGAAGCTTTCTGAAGAGCTGCTTTGTGACGTGTGCATTCCACTCACAGAAATATTCCTTTCTTCTCCTAGAGGATTCCGGAATCCCTTTTGGAGAAAAAGCTACCAAGAGATATTCAAGAGTATAGCGACTCATATGGTGAAAAAGGAAACATCCTCAGACAAAAACTGGAAAGAAGATTTCTGTGAAACTGCTTTGTTTTAGATATCTTTATGCATCTCACATAGTTAAAACTTTAATTATATTATGCAGTTTGGAAACTCCATCTTGCACATATCCGCGAAAGGACATTTGGGAGCAAATTCAGGCCTACGTTGAAAGAGGAGATAAGTTCAGATAAAAACTGGATAGGAGCTTTTTGAGAAACTACTTTGTGATGTATGTATTCCACTCAGGGAGTTATACCTCTTTTCTCACAAGGCAGTGTTTGAACACTGTTCCTGTGAAACCGAAAAAGTGATATTTCGGAATGCATTGAGGACTATGGCAAATAGTGAAATATACAGAAATAAAATCGAGGAAGAACCATTCCAAGCATCCGCTATCTGATATATGCATTCATTTCACAGAGTGGATGCTTACTCTATGTTGCCCAGTTTCAAAACTGTGTCTTTGAAGAATCTGTGAAGGGATATTTAGTGAGGCCCGGAGGCTTGTGGTGAGTGAGGAAACGCCTTCTGATGAAACCTGCAGAGAAACGTTCTGAGCACCTGCTTTGTGATGGGTATTTGTCTCATGGAATTAAACCATTCCTTGGTTTGAGCAGCTTGAAATCACTGTTTTTGTGTAATCTGAGGAAGGACATTTGGTAACGATCCTTAGAATATGGCGAAAGAAATATCCTCAGGTAAAATCCAGAAGGAAACTTTCTGTGAAACTCCTCTGTGTTGTCTTAATTCCTGTCACTCAGATAAGCCTCTCTTTTCATTGAGCAGTTTTCTAGGCCTGTGTATGTTTAGCATGTAATGGGATATTCGGGAGCACTTTGAGGCTGACGGTGAAAAAGGAAATATGTTCAGACCGAAACTGGAGAGAAGCTTTCTGAGGAACTGCTTTGTGAAGTGTGGATTCTACTCATAGTGTTATAACTCTCTTCTCATACAGCGTCGGGGCAACCCTTTTGGAGAAACAGGTACCAAGTGACATTCGGGAGCATGTTGATGCTGATGGTGAAAAGGGAAATAGCCTCAGACAAAAACTGCAAAGAAGCGTTCCAGAATACTACTCTGATATGTGTAATCATCTCACATAGATAAAGTTTTCGTTACATTACGCACCTTGGAAACTGTCATGGACGGATCCACGAAGGGACCTTCGGGAGCACATTCTGCACTGTGGTGAAAAAGGAAATATCTTCAGATAAAAACTGAAAAGAAGATTTCTGTGACTCTACTTTTAGCTATGATTATTCATCTCACATAGATGAAGCTTTCTTTACATTACACAGCTTGGAAACTCCCTCGGGGATCGATCCACGAAGGGATATTTGGGATCACATTTGGGCCTACGGTGAAATAGGAAATAGAGTCAGATAAAAACTGGAGAGAAGCTTTCTGAGAAAGTGCTTGGTGATGTGTGCATTCCACTCAGGGAGTTATAACTGTCTTCTCATAAAGCACAGTTTGAACACTGTTCCTGTAAAACCATAAGAGTGATATTCGGAGCACATTGAAGATTATGGCAAAAAGTGAAATGTCGTCCATTAAAAAACAGAAAGAAGCACTCGAAGAAACTGCTCTCTAACATGTCCATTCTTTTCACAGGGTTAAAGCTTACTCTACATTTCCCTGTTTGAAAGTTGGTCTTTGAGGCTTCTGCGAACGGATTGGAAGTGGCAACCAGAGGCCTGTGTGAGGCAAGGGAATGTCTTCCATCAAAAATCGGAGAGAAGCTTTCTGCGCAACACTTTTTTGATGTTTGTATTCATCTCATAGAGTTAAATCATCTTTGGATTGAGCAGTTTGAAATCACTGTTTCTGTGGAATCTGAGAAAGGACATTTGGAAATGCTCGTTAGAATATCCTAAAAAAGAAATAACCTCAGAGAGAAACCAGAAGGAAGCTTTCTGTGAAACTGCTCTGTGTCACGGGAATTCCGCTCACACAGTTAAGCTTCTCTTTTCATTGAGCTGCATCATAACACTGTTTTTGTTTAGTCTGTGAAGGGATATTCAGGAGCGCTTTGAGGCTTACGGTGAGATAGGAAACGAATTCAGATAGAAGCTGGAGAGAAGCTTTCTGAGGAGTTGCTTTGTGACGTGTGCATTCCACTCACAGGAGTATACCTTTCTTCTCCCAGAGGATTCCGGAATCCCTTTTGGAGAAAAAGCTACCAAGTGATATTCGGGAGTATAGTGAGGACTATGGTGAAAAAGGAAATATCCTCAAACAAAAACTGGAAAGAAGATTTCTCTGAAACTGTTTTCTGTTAGATATATTTATTCATCTCACATAGTTAAAACTTTCCTTATATTATGCAGTTTGGAAACTCCGTCATGCACAGATCTGCGATGGGACATTCGGGAGCACATTCAGGCCTATGGTGAAAGAGGAGATATCTTCAGATAAAAACTGGATAGAAGCTTTCTGAGAAACTACTTTGTGATGTACACATTCCACTCAGGGAGGTATAACTCTTTACTCACAAGGCAGTGTTTCCACACTGTTCCTGTGAATCCGAAAAAGTGATATTTCGGAATGCATTGAGGACTATTGCGAATAGTGAAATATACTGAAAGAAAATCGAGGTGGAAGCGTTCCAAGAATCTGCTCTCTGATACGTGCACTCACTTCACAGAGTTTATGCTTTCTCTATGTTGAGCAGTTTCGAAACTCTGTCTTTGAAGTATCTGTGAAGAGATATTTAGTGAGGCCCGGGGCTTGTGGTGAGCTAGGAAACGCCTTCCGATGAAACTTGCAGAGAAACGCTCTGAGCAACTGCTTTGTGATGCATGCATTCATCTCCTAGAGTTAAATCATTCTTTGGATGGAGCAGCTTGAAATCACTATTTTTGTGGAATCTGAGGAAGGACATTTGGGAACGATCCTTAGATTATAGAGAAAGAAATATCCTGAGGTAAAAAGCAGAAGGAATCTTTTGGTGAAACTGCTCTGTGTCACCTTAATTCCTCTCACTCGGGAGCACATTGAGGCTAACGGTGAAAAAGGAAATATGTTCAGACCAAAACTGGAGAGAAGCATTACGAGGAACTGCTTTGTGTCGTGTGGATTCCAGTCACAGTGTTATACCTCTCTTCTCATACAGCATCAGGGAAACCCTTTTGGAGAAACAGGTACCAAGTGACATTCGGGAGTATGTTGATGCCAATGGTGAAAAGGGAAATAGCCTCAGACAAAAACTGGAAAGAAGCTTTCTAGGAAACTACTCTGTGATATGTGTAACCGTCTCACATAGGTAAAGCTTTCTTTACATTACGGAGTTGGAAGCTGTTATGGACGGATCCACGAAGGGACCTTCAGGAGCACATTCTGGACTATTGTGAAAAAGGAAATATCTTCAGATAAAAACTTGAAAGAAGCTTTCTGTGAATATGCTTTTTGCTATGTTTTTTCATCTGACCTAGATGAACCTTACTTTACATTACGCAGCTTGGAAATTCCCTCATGGATGGATTCGCGAAGGAATATTTGAGATCCCCTTTGGGCCAACGGTGAAATAGGAAATATAGTCATATAAAAACTGGAAAGTATCTGAGAAACTGCTTGGTGATGTGTGCATTCCACTCAGGGAGTTATAACTTTCTTCTCAGTTATATTCGGTTTCAACACTGTTCCTGTAAAACCAAAAGTGTGATATTCGGAGCACATTGAAGATTATGGCAAAAGTGAAATATCATCCAAGAAAAACAGAAAGAAGCACTCCAAGAAACTGTTCTCTGTCATGTCCATTGTTTTGAAAGAGTTAAAGGATTCTCTGCATTTCCCTGTTTGAATGTCGGTCTTTGAGGTTTCTGCGAAGGAATAGTAAGTGGCAACCGGAGGCCTATGTCGAGCAAGGAAATGTCTTCCATCAAAAATTGGAGAGAAGCTTTCTGCACAACTCTTTTGTGATGTTTGTATTCATCTCATAGGGTTAAATCATTCTTTGGACTGAGCAGTTTGAAATCACTATTTCTCTGGAATATGAGAAAGGACATTTGGAAATGCTTCTTAGAATATCCTGAAAAAGAAACAACCTCAGAGAGAAACCAGAAGGAAGCTTTCCGTGAAACTGCTCTGTGTCACGTGAATTCTGCTCACACACTTAAGCTTCTCTTTTCATTGAGCTGCATCATAACACTGTTTTTGATTAGTCTGAGAAGGAATATTCAGGAGCGCTTTGAGGCTTACAGTGAGAAAGGAAACTTCTTCAGATAGAAACTCTAGAGAAGCTTTCTGAGGAGCTGCTTTGTGATGTGGGCATTCCTCTCACAGAAATATACCTTTCTTCTCCTATAGGATTCCGTAATCCCTGTTGGAGAAAGAGCTACCAAGAGACATTCAAAAGTACACGGAGCGATATGGTGAAAAAAAAAATCCCTCAGACAAAAACTGCAAAGAAGATTTCTGTGAAGCTGCTTTGTATTAGATATATTTATTAATCTCAGATAGTTAAAACTTTAATTATATTACGTGGTTTGGAAACCCCATCATGCAAGGATCTGCGAAGGGACATTTGTGAGCACATTAGGGCCTACGGTGAAAGATTAGATATCTTCATATAAAAATGAAAAGAAGCTTTCTGAGAAACTACTTTGTGATGTATGCATTCCACTGAGGGAGTTATACCTCTTTTCTCACAAGGCACCGTTTGAAAACTGTTCCTGTGAAACCAAAAAAGTAATATTTCGGAGCACATTGAGGACTATGGCGAATAGTGAAATATACTGAAATACAATCGAGGAGGAAGCGTTCCAGGAATCTGCTCTCTGATATGTGCATTCACTTCACAGAATTAATGTTGCCTGGTTTCAAAACTCTGTCTTCAAAGAATCGGTGAAGGAATATTTAGTGATGCCTGGAGACTTCTGGTGAATAAGGAAACGTCTTTCGATGAATCCTGCAGAGAAATTTTCTGAGCAACTGCTTTGTGAAGTGTGTATTCACCTCATAGAGTTCAACCATTCTTTGGATTGAGCAGCTTGAAATCACTTTTTTTGTATAACCTGAGGAAGGACATACAGGAATGATCCTTATATTTTGGAGAAAGAAATATCCTCAGGAAAAATCCATTAGGAAGCTTTCTGTGAAACTGCTCTGTGTCGACATAATTCCTCTCACTCAGTTAAGCCTCTCTTTTCATTGAGCAGTTTTCTAACCCTGTGTATGTTTAGTGTGTGATGGGATATTCGGGAATACTTGGAGGCTTATGGTGAAAAAGGAAATATGTTCAGAGCGAAACTGGAGAGAAGCTTTCAGAGGAACTGCTTTGTGACATGTACATTCCGGTCACCGTGTTATACCTCTCTTCTCACACAGCGTCAGGGAAACCCTATTGGAGAAACAGGTACCAAGTGATATTCGGGAGCATGTTGATGCCGAAGGTGAAAAGGAAAATAGCCTTAGACAAACATTGGAAGTATGCTTTCTAGGAAACTACTCTGTTATATGTGTAATCATGTCACATAGATAAAGCTTTCTTTACATTACACAGCTTGGAAATTCTCATGGATGGATCCACGAAGGGACCTTCGGGAGCACATTGAGGACTATGGTGAAAAAGGAAATATCTTCAGATAAAAACTGGAAAGAAGCTTTCTGTGAATCTGCTTTTTACTGTTTATTCATCTCAGATAGATGAAGCTTTCTTTACATTAAGCAGCTTGGAAACTCCCTCATGGATGGGTCTGCGAAGGGATATTTGGGATCACATTCGGGCCTATGGTGAAATAGGAAATATAGTCAGATAAAAACTGGAGAGAAGCTTTCTGTGAAACTGCTTGGTGATGTGAGCATTTTAATCAGGGAGTTTTAACTTTCTTCTCATAAGGCACAGTTTGAACACTGTTCCTGTAAAACCAAAACAGTGATATTCAGAGCATATTGAAGACTATGGCAAAAAGTGAAATGTCAATTAATGAATAACAGAAAGAAGCACTCAAAGAAACTGCTCTCTGACATGTCCATTCTTTTCACAGGGTTAAAGCTTACTCTACATTTCCCAGTTTGAAAGTCGGTCTTTGAGGCTTCTGCGAAGGGATAGTAAGTGGCGACCAGAGGGCTGTGTGAGGCAAGGAAATGTCTTCCATCGAAAATCGGAGAGAAGCTTTCTTTGCAACTCTTTTGTGATGTTTCTATTCATCTCTTAGAATTAAGTAATTGTTTGGATTGAGCAGTTTGAAATCACTGTTTTTGTGGAATCTGAGAAAGGACATTTGGAAATGCTCTTTAAAACATCCTGTAAAAGAAATAACCTCAGAAAGAAAACAGAAGGAAGATTTTGGTGAATCTGCTCTGTGTCAAGTGAATTTCGCTCACTCAGCTAAGCTTCTCTTTTCATTGAGCTGTATCATAACACTGTATTTGTTTAGTCTGCGAAGGGATATTCAGGAGGGCTTTGAGGCTTACGTGAGAAAGGAAACGTCTTTAGATAGAAACTGGAGAGAATCTTTCTGAGTAGCTGCTTAGTGACATGTGCATTCCACTCACAGAAATATACATTTCTTCTCCTATAGGATTCCGGAATCCCTTTTGGAGAAAAAGCTTCTAAGTGATATTCGGGAGTATAGTGAGGATTATGGTGAAAAAGGAAATATCCTCAAACAAAAACAGGAAAGAAGATTTCTCTGAAACTGCTTTCTGTTAGATATATTTATTCGTCTCACATAGTTAAAACTTTCCTTATATTACGCAGTTTGGAAACTCCGTAATGCACAGATCGCCGAAGCACGTTCAGGAGCACATTCAGGCCTACGGTGAAGGAGGAGATATCGTCAGATAAAAACTGGATAGAAGCTTTCTGAGGAACAAATTTGTGATTTATGCATTCCCCTCAAGGAGTTATACCTCTTTTCTCACAAGGCAAGGTTTGAGCACTGTTCCTGTGAAACCGAAAAAGTGATATTTCAGAACTCTTTGAGGACTATGGCGAATAGTGAAATATACTCTAATAAAATCGAGGAAGAAGCGTTCCAAGAATCTGGTCTCTGATATGTGCATTCTCTTCACAGAGTTCATGCTTACTCTATGTTGCCCAGTTTCGGAACTCTGTCTTTGAATTATCTGTGAAGGGATATTTAGTGACGCACGGATGTTTGTGGTGAGCAAGGAAATGTCTTCTGATGAAAGCTGCAGAGAAACGTACTGAGCAACTGCTTTGCGAAGTGTGTGTTTGTTTCATAGAGTTAAACCATTCTTTATATTGAGCAGCTTGAAATCACTGTTTTTTGGAATCGGAAAAAGGACATTTGGGAACAAGCCTAGAAATATGGAGAAAGAAATATCCTCAGGTAAAATCCAGAAGGAAGCTTTCTGTTAAACTGCTCTGTGTCGTCTTAATTCTTCTCACTCAAATAAGCCTCTCTTTTCATTGAGCAGTTTTCTAACCCTGTGCATGTTTAGCGTGTGATGGGATATTCGGAAGCACATTGAGGCTAACAGTGAAAACGGAAATGTGTTCAGACCGAAACTGGAGAAAAGCATTCTGAGGAACTGCTTTGTGTCATGTGCATTCCAGTCATCGTGTTATACCTCTCTTCTCATACAGTGTCAGGGAATCCCTTTTGGAGAAACAGATACGAAGTGACATTCGGGAGCGTGTTGACGCCAATGGTGAAAAGGGAAAGAGCCTCAGACAAAAACTGGAAAGAAGCTTTCTAGGAAACTACTCTGTGATATCTGTAATCATCTCACATAGATAAAGCTTTGTTTAAATTACACAGCTTGGAAACTGTCATGGACGGATCCACGAAGCGACCTTCAGGAGCACATTCTGGACTCTGGTGAAAAAGGAAATATCTTCAGATAAACACTGGAAAGAAACTTTCTAAGAAACTGCATTTTGCTATGTTTATTCATCTCGCATAGATGAAGCTTTCTTCACAATACGCAGCTTGGAATCTCCCTCATGGATGTATCCACAAAGGGATAATTGGGATCACATTCGGGCCTATGGTTAAATAGGAAATAGAGTCAGATAAAAACTGGAGAGAAGCTTTCTGAGCAACCACTTGGTGATGTGTGCATTCCACTCAGGGAGTTACAACTTTCTTCTCATAAGACACAGTTTGAACACTGTTCCTGTAAAACCATAAGAGTGATATTCGGAGCACATTGAGGATTATGGCAAAAAGTGAAATGTTGTCCCATAAAAAACAGAAAGAAGCACTCGAAGAAACTGCTCTCTGACATGTCCATTCTTTTCACAGGGTTAAAGCTTACTCTACATTTCCAGTGTGAAAGTCAGTCTTTGAGGCTTCTGCGAAGGGATCACAAGTGGCGAATGGAGGCCTGTGTGAGGCAAGGAAATGTCTTTCATCGAAAATTGGGAGAAGCTTGCTGCACAACTCTTTTGTGATGTTTGTATGCATCTCAGAGAGTTAAACCATTCTTTGATTTGAGTAGTTTGAAATCACTGCTTCTGTGGAATCTGAGAAAGGACATTTGGAAATGCTATTTATAATATCCTGAAAAAGAAATAACCTCAGAGAGAAACCAGAAGGAAGCTTTCTGTGAAACTGCTCTGTGTCACGTGGATTCCGCTCACACAGTTAAGCTTCTCTTTTCATTGAGCAGTATCATAACAATGTTTTTTCTTTACTCTACGAAGGGATATTCAGGAGTGCTTTGAGGCTTACAGTGAGAAAGGAAACGTCTTCAGATAGAAACTGGAGAGGAGCTTTATGAGGAGCTGCTTTGTGACGTTACTTTTCTCTCACAGAAATATACCTTTCTTCTCATAGAGAATTCCGGAATCCCTTTTGGAGATAAAGCTACGAAGAGACTTTTGGGAGTATAGGGACGGATATGGTGAAAAAGGAGATATCCTCAGACAATAACTGCAAAGATTTCTGTGAAACTGTTTTGTATTAGATATATTTTCTCATCTCGCATAGTTAAAACTTTTCTCATATTACGCAGTTTGGAAACTCCGTCATGCACGGATCCATGAAGAGACGTAAGGGAGCACATTCACGCCTATGGAAAAAGGGCAGATATCTTCAGATTAAAACTGGATAGAAGCTTTCTGAGAAACTACATTGTGATGTGTGCATTCCACTCAGGGAGTTATACCGCTTTTCTTACAAGCAGTGTTTGAACACTGTTCCTGTGAAAACGACAAAGTGATATTTCAGAGCTCATTGAGTACTATGGCGAATAGTGAAATATGCTGAAATAAAATCGAGGAAGAAGCGTCCCAAGAACCGCTCTCTGATACGTGCATTCACTTCACAGAGTTAATGCTTATTATTTGTTGCCCAGTTTCAAAACTTTGTCTTTGAATAATCTGTGAAGGGATATTTAGTGATGCCCAGAGGCTTGTGAAGAGCAAGGAAACGTCTTCTGATGAAACCTGCAGAGAAACGTTCTGAGCAACTGCTTTGTGATGTGTGTATTCATCTCATAGAGTTAAACCGTTCTTTGGATTCTGCAGGTTGAAATCACTGTTTCTGTAGAAACTGAGTAAGGACATTTGGGAACGGTCCTTAGAATATGGACAAAGAAATATCCTCAGGTAAAATCCAGAAGGAAGTTTCTGTGAAACTGTTCTGTGTCATTTAACTCCTCTCACTCAGTTAACCCTCTCTTTTCATTGAGCAGTTTTCTAACCCTGTGTATGGTTAGCATGTGATGGGATATTCAGGAGCAGTTTGAGGCTTATGGTGAAAAAGGAAATATGTTCAGACCGAAACTGGAGAGAAGGTTTCTGAGGAACTGCTTTGTGACGTGTGCATTCCACTCACAGTGCTATAACTCTCTTCTCATACAGCGTCGAGGAAACCTTTTTGGAGAAAGAGTTACTAAGTGATATTCAGGAGCATGTCGATGACGATGGTGAAAAGGGAAAGAGCCTCAGACAAACATTGGAAGGAAGCTTTCTAGGAAATTACTCTGTGATATGTGTAATCATCTCACATAGATAAAGCTTTCCTTACATTGCGAAGCTTGGAAACTGTCATGGACAAATCCATGAAGGGACCTTCGGGAGCACATTCAGGACTATGGTGAAAAAGGAAATATCTTCAGATAAACACTCGAAAGAAGCTTTCTGTGAATCTGCATTTTCCTATATTCATTCAACTCACATTTTGGAAGCTTTCTTTACATTACGTGGTTTGGAAGTCTCTCGTGGATGGATCCGTGAAGGGATATTAGGGATCACATTCGGTCCTATGGTGAAATTGCATTGTGACCTGTGAATACAACTCACAGAGTTACACTTTCCTTTTCATTGATCCGTTTGCTAACACTCTTTTCTTGAAATCTGCATTGGGATATTTCTTAGCGCAATGAAGCTGATGGAGACAAAGGAAATTTCCTCAAAAACAAACTAGAAAGTAGCTTTCTGAGAAACTTCCTTGTGATATGTGAATTCATCTCACCGAGTTACAACTTTGTCTTCACGAAGCAGTTTGCTAAGACTGTTGTCGTGGAATCTGCAAAGTGATATTTGGGAGCGCATTGAGGCCCATGGTGAAAACGGAAGTATTCTCAGATAAAAACTAGAAAAATATCTTTCTGAGAAATTGCTTTCAGATGTGTGAGTTAATCACAAAAGGATTCACCATTGCCTTCTTGCAGCAGTTTGCTAACACTCTTCTTGTGGAATGTGCAAAGTGATATTTGGGAGCTCATTGAGGGCTATGGTGAAAAAGGAAATATCCTCAGGTAAAAACTGGAATGAAGCGTTCTGAGAAACTGCATTGTGACATGTGGATGCAACTCACAGAGTTACACTTTCCTTTTCATTGATCCGTTTGCTGACACTCTTGTCTTGAAATCTGCATTGGGATATTTCTTAGTACAATGAAGCTGATGGTGACAAAGGAAATTTCCTCAAATAAAAACTAGAACGTAGCTTTTTGAGAAACTTCTTTGTGACCTGGGAATTCATCTCACCGAGTTACAACTTTGTCTTCACGAAGCAGTTTGCTAACACTATTGTGGTGGAATCTGTAAAGTGATATTTGGGAGCACACTGAGGCCCATGGTGAAAACGGAAATATCCTCAGGTGAAAACTAGAAAGAAGTTTCCTGAGAAATTGTCTTCTCATATGTGAATTCATCACACGGAGATTCACCTTTCTCTTCTTGTAGCTGTGTGCTAACACTGTTTTCATGGATTCTGTAAAGCGATCTTTGGGAGCTCATTGAGGGCTATGGTGAAAAAGGAAATATCCTCAGAGAAAAACCGGAATGAAGCTTTCTGAGAAACTGCTTTGTGATATGCGAATTCATTTCAAAGTGTTACACCACTGTTTCTTGGAGGAGTCTGCTAGCACTGACTTTGTGGAAGCTCAGAAGTGATGTCTTGGATATCATTGAATCCCATGGTGAATAATGAAATATCTTCAGAGAAATCTGCAGAGAAGCCTTCTCAGAAACTTCTCTGTTGTGGGTGAATTCAGCTCACAGTGTTAGATGATTGTTTTCATTCAAAATCTTCCTAACAGAGTTTCCGCAGAAACTGCAATAAGACACACAGTGGCTCTCTGAGTCCACAAATAACCTCAGCTCAAACAAGGAAGAAGCTTTCTGAGAAACTGCTCTGTGATGTGTGAATTCAACTCACTGAGTTACTCCTGTGTTTCGTGGAGCCGTTGCCTAGCCCTGTTTTTGTGGAATCTGAGAAAAGATATTTCAGATCCCTTTGAAGACTATAGGACCAAAGCAAATATCATCCATTAAAAATGAGAAAGAAGCTTTCTGAGAAACTTCAATGTGATCTGTGAATTCACCTCACAGAGTTACACCTTTCTCCTCATGAAGCCATTCGCTGAGACTGTTCTCGTGGAATTTGCAAGACGATATTTGGGAGCCCAGTGAGGGTTATGTTGAAAAAGGAAATCTCCTCAGATAAAAACTGGAAGGAAGTGTTCGGAGAAACTTCATTGTGACCTGTGAATAAAGCTCACAGAGTTAAACTTTCCTTTTCATTGATCCGTTTGCTAACACTCTTTTCTTGTAATCTGCATTGGGATATTTCTTAGCGCAATGAAGCTGACGGAGACAAAGGATATATCCTCAAATAAAAACTAGAAAGTCACTTTCTGAGAAACTCTTTGTGACATGTGAAATCATCTCACCGAGTTACAACTTTGTCTTCATGAAGCAGTTTTCTGACACTGTTGTCGTGGAATCTTCAAAGTGATATTTGGGATCGTATGGAGGCCCAGGGTGAAAACGAAATATCCTCAGATAAAATCTAGAGAGAAGCTTTCCAATAAATTGCTTTGTGATTTGTGAATTCATCACAAAGACATTCACCTTTCCCTTCTTGTAGCAGTTTGCTAACAGTGTTTTCATGGAATCTGCAAAGTGATATTTAGGAGCTCATTGAGGCCTATGGTGAAAACGGAAATATCCTCAGATAATAACTGGAAAGAAGCTTTCTCAGAAGTTGCTTTCTGCTCTGTGAACACATAACACAGAGATTCACTTTTCCCTTCTTGCAGCAGTTTCCTAACACTGTTGTCGTGCATCCTGCCAACTGATATTTGGGAGCTCATTGAGGGCTGCGGTGAAAAAGGAAATATCCTCAGATAAAAACTGGAAATATCCTCAGATAAAAAGCGTTCTAAGAAACTGCATCATGACATGTGGATACAACTCACAGAGTTACACTTTCTTTTCATTCATACCTTTGATAAGACTCTTTTCTTGAAATCTGCATTGGGATATTTCTTAGCACAAAGAAGCTGACGGTGACAAAGGAGATATCCTCAGATAAAAACTAGACAATTGATTTCTGAGAAACTTATTTGTGACATGTGAATTAATCACACTGAGTTACAACTTTGTCTTCACGAAGCAGTTTGCTAACACTGTTGTTGTCAAATTTGCAAAGTGTAATTTGGGAGCTCATTGAGGGCTATGGGGAGAAAGGATATGTCCTCAGATTAAAACTGGAAAGAAGCGTTCTGGGAAACTGCATTATGATGTGTTAATGCAACTCAGAGTTACACTTTTCTCTTCAGAGACCAGTTTGCTAACACAGTTTTCTTTCTTTCTTTTCTTTTTTTTTTTTTTGAGGCAGAGTCTTACTCTGTCACTGGGGCTGGAGTGCAGTGGCCGGATCTCAGCTCACTGCAAGCTCCACATCCCGGGTTTACACCTTTCTCCTGCCTCAGCCTACCGAGTAGCTGGGACTACAGGCGCCCGCCACTTCGCCCAGCTAGTTTTTGTATTTTTAGTAGAGATGGGGTTTCACCATGTTAGCCAGGATGGTCTCCTGACCTCGTGATCCGCCCGTCTCGGCCTCGCAAAGTGCTGGGATTGCAGGCTTGAGCCACCACGCCCAGCCAACACAGTTTTCTTGAAATCTGCAATTGGATACTTCTGAGCGCAATGAGGCTTACGGTGACAAAGGAAATATCCTCATACAAAAACTGCAAAGAATCTCTCTTAGAAACTTCTTTGTGATGTGTCAATTCATCTCACAGAGTTACACTTACGTTTCATGGAGCAGTTGATCAACACTGTCTTTGAGGAACCTGAGAAGTGCTACTTTGGATCGCATTGAGGCCTATACTGTTACAGGAAATATCCTCAATAAAAAACGTGAAAGAATCTTTGTGACAAACTTCTTTGTGATATGTGAATTCATCTCACAGAGTAACAACTTAGTCTTCATGAAGCAGTTTGCTACCAGTGTTTTCGTGGAATCTGGAAAGTGATATTTGGGAGCGCATTGAGGCCTATGGTGAAAACGATAATATCCTCAGATAATAACTAGAAAGAATCTTTCTCAGAAGTTGCTTTCTGATGTGTGAATTCATAACACAGAGATTCACTTTACTGTTCTTGCAGCAGGTTCCTAACACTGTTGTCGTGGATTCTTCCAAGTGATATTTGGGAACCCAGTGAGGTTTATGCTGACAAAAGAAATCTCCTCAGAAAAAAAACTGGAAGGAAGCGTTCTGAGAAACTGCACTGTGACCTGTGAATACAACTCACAGAGTTACACTTTCCTTTTCATTGATCCGTTTTCTAACACTCTTCTCTTGAAATCTGCATTGGGATATTTCTTAGCACAATGAAGCTGACTGAGACAAAGGAAATATCCTTAAATAAAAACTAGAAAATCGCTTTCTGAGAAAATTCTTTGTGATATGTGAATTCATCTCACCGAGTTACAACTTTGTCTTCACGAAGCAGTTTGCTAACACTGTTGTCGTGGAATCTGCAAAGTGATATTTGGGAGCGCATGGAGGCCCATGGTGGAAACGGAAATATCCTCAGATATAATCTAGAAAGAAGATTTCTGAGAGATTGCTTTGTGATTTGTGAATTCATCACAAAAACATTCAACTTTCCCTTCTTGTAGCAGTTTGCTAACAGTGTTTCCGTGGAATCTGCAAAGTGATATTTGGGAGTGCATTGAGGCCTATAGTGAAAACGGAAATATCCTCAGATAATAACTAGAAAGAAGCTTTCTTAGAAATTTCTTTGTGATGTGTCAATTCATCTCACAGAGTTACACTTATCTTTCATGGAGCAGTTGATTAACACTGTCTTTGAGGAACCTGAGAAATGCTACCTTGGATCGCATTGAGGCCTATGCTGTTACAGGAAATATCCTCAATTAAAAACGTGAAAGAAGTTTTGTGACAATCTTCTATGTGATATGTGAATTCATCTCACAGAGTAACAACTTAGTCTTCATGAAGCAGTTTGCTAACAGTGTTTTCGTGGAATCTGCAAAGTGATATTTGGGAGTGCATTGAGGCCTATGGTGAAAACGGAAATATCCTCAGATAATAACTAGAAAGAAGCTTTCTCAGAAGTTGCTTTCTGATGTGTGAATTCATCACACAGAGATTCACTTTTCTGTTCTTGCAGCAGGTTCCTAACACTATTGTCGTGGATTCTGCCAAGTGATATTTGGGAGATCATTGAGGCTATGGTGAAAAAGGAAATATCATCATATAAAAACTGAATAGAAGAATTCTTAAAAACTGCCTTGTGACATGTGCATGCAACTCACAGAATTACACTTTCCTTTTCATTGATCCGTTGCTAAGACTCTTTTCTTACAATCTGCATTGTGATATCTCTAAGTGCAATGAAGCTGAGAGTTAGAAAGGAAATATGCTCAAAGAAAAACTAGAAACTGGTGTTCTGAGAAACTTTTTTGTGACATGTGAATTCATCTCACCGAGTTACAACCTTGTCTTCATGAAGCAGTTTGCTAACGCTGTTGTCGTGGAATCCGCAAAGTGATATTTGGGAGCTCACTGAGGGCTATGGTGAAAAAGAAATATCCTTCGAGAAAAAACTGAATGAAGCTTTCTGAGAAACTGCTTTGTGATGTGTGAATTCATTTCGAAGTGTTACACCACTGTTTCATTGAGGAGTCTGCTAGCACTGACTTTGTGGAAGCTCAGAAGTGATGTCTTGGATATCGTTGAATCCCATGGTGAATAATGAAATATCTTCAGACAAATCTGCAGAGGAGCCTTCTCAGAAACTTCTCTGTTGTGGGCAATATCAGCTCACAGGTTTAGATGACTGTTTTCATTCAGGAGCTTCCTAACAGTGTTTTCACAGAAAGTGCAATAAGACACACGGTGGCGATCTGAGATCACAAATAACCTTAGCTAAAACAAGAAAGAAGCTTTCTGAGAAACTCCTCTGTGATGTGTGAATTCAACACATTGAGTTACTGCTGTATTTCATGGAGCCGTTGGCTTGACCTGTTTTTGTGGAAGCTGAGAACTGATATTTCGGATCCCTTTGTAGACTATAGGGCCATAGGAAATATCCTCCATTAGAAATGAGAAAGAAGCCTTCTGAGAAACTTAAACATGATGTGTGAATTCTTCTCACAGAGTTACACCTTTCTCCTCATGAAGCCATTTGCCGAGATTGTTCTCCTGGAATTTGCAAAGTGATATTTGGGAGCCCAGTGAGGGTTATGGTGAAAAAGGATATCTCCTCACATAAAAACTGGAAAGAAGCAGTGAGAGAAACTGCACTGTGACCTGTGAATACAACTCACAGAGTTACACTTTCCTTTTCAATAATCCGTTTGCTAACACTCTTTTCCTGAAATCTGCATTGGGATACTTCTTAGTGCAATAAAGCTGACGGTGACAAAGGAAATATCTTCAGATTAAAAACTAGAAAGTCACTTTCTGAGAAACTTCTTTGTGACATGTGAATTCATCTCACTGCGTTACAACTTTATCTTCATGAAGCAGTTTCCTAACACTGTTGTCGTGGAATCTGCAAAGAGATATTTGGGAGCTCCTTGAGGGCTATGATGAAACAGGAAATATACTCAGATAAAAACTGGAAAGAAGGGTTCTGAGGAACTGCATTATGATGTGTGAATGCAATTAAAAGAGTTACACTTTTCTCTTCAGAGATCAGTTTGCTAACATAGTTTTCTTGAAATCTGCAATTGGATACTTCTGAGCACAATGAGGATTACTGTGACACAGGAAATATCCTCAGACAAAAACTACAAAGAAGCTTTCTTAGAAATTTCTTTCTGATGTGTCAATTCATCTCACAGAGTTACACTTACGTTTCATGGAGCAGTCGATTAACACTGTCTTCGAGGAACCTGAGAGGTGCTACCTTGGATCACATTGAGGCCTACGCTGTTACAGGAAATATCCTCAATTAATAACGTGAAAGAAGATTTGTGACAAACTTCTTTATGATATGTGAATTCATGTCATAGACTACAACTTAGTCTTAATGAAGCAGTTTGCTAACAGTGTTTTCGTGGAATCTGCAAAGTGATATTTGGGAGCCCATTGGGGCCCATGGTGAAAAAGGAAATATCCTCAGATAATAACTAGGGAGAAGCTTTCTGAGAGATTGCTTTCTGATGTGTGACTTCATCACACAGAGTTCCACCCTTCCCTTCATGGAACAGTTTGCTAACACTGGTGTCGTGGATTCTGCAAAGTGATATTTGGGAGCTCACTGAGGGCTATGGTGAAAAAGGAAATATCCTCAGATAAAAACTGGAAAGAAGCCTTCTGAGAAACTGCATTGTGACGTGTGAATGCAATGCACAGCGTAACACATTTCTGGGTGAATTCATTTCAAAGTGTTACACCACTGTTTCATGAATGAGTCTGCTAGCACTGACTTTGTGGAAGCTCAGAAGTGATGTCTTGGATATCGTTGAATCCCATGGTGACTAGTGAAATATCTTCAGACAAATCTGCAGAGATGCCCTATCAGAGACTTCTTTGTTGTGGGTGAATTCAGCGCAAAGTGTTAGATGTTTGTTTTCATTCAGAAGCTTGCTAACAGTGTTTTCGCAGAAACTGCAAGAAGAAACCCGGTGTCGCTGCGAGACCACAAATAACCCCACTCAAAGAAGAAGAAGCTTTCTGAGAAACTGCTCTGTTATGTGTGAAATCAATTCACTGAGTTACTCCAGTGTTTTGGGGACTCGTTGGCTAGCGCTCTTTTTGTGGAATCTGAGAACAAATATTTCGGATCCCTTTGAAGACTATAGGGCCAAAGGAAATATCCTCTGTTAAAAATAGGAAAGAAGCTTTCTGAGAAACTCAATGTGATCTGTGAATTCAACACACAGAGTTACGCCTTTCTCCTTATGATGCCGTTCACTAAGACTGTTCTCGTGGAATTTGCAAAGTGATATTTGGGAGCCCAGTGAGAGTTATGGTGAAAAAGGAAATATCCTCAGATAAAAACTGGAAGGAAGAGTTCTGAGAAACTGCATTGTGACCTTGGAATAAAATTCACAGAGGTACACTTTCCTTTTCATTGACCCGTTTGCTAACACTCTTGTCTTGACATCTGCATTGGGATAATTCCTAGCGCAATGAAGCTGACGGTGACAAAGGAAATATCCTCAAATAAAACCTAGAAAGTAGCTTTCTGAGAAACTTCTTTGTGACATGTGAATTCATCTCACTTAGTTACAACTTTGTTTTCACGAAGCAGTTTGCTAACACTGTTGTTGTGGGATTTGCAAAGTGATATTTGGGAGCGCATTGAGGCCCGTGGTGAAAACGGAAATATCCTCAGATAAAAACTAGAAAGAAGCTTTCTGAGAAATTGCTTTGTGATGTGTGACTTCATCACAAGGTGATTCACGTTTCCCTTCTTGTAGCAGTTTGCTAATAGTGTTTTCGTAGAATCTGCAAAGACATATTTCGGAGCGCATTGAAGCCTATGGTGAAAACGAAAGTATCCTCAGATAATAGCTAGAAAGAAGCTTTCTCAAATGTTGCTTTCTGATATGTGAAATCGTGACACAGAGATTGACCTTTCCCTTCTTGTATCAGTTTCCTAACACTGTTGTCGTGGATTCTGCCAAGTGATATTTGGGAGGTCATTGAGGGCTATGGTGAAAAAGGAAATATCCTCATATAAAAACTGGAAAGAAGCATTCTGACAAACTGCATTATGATGTGTGAATTCAACTCACAGAGTTACAGTTTTCTCTTCAGAGATCTGTTTGCTAACACAGTTTTCTTGAAATCTGCAATTGGAAACTTCTGAGCACAATGAGGCTTATGGTGACAAGGGAAATATCCTCAGACAAAAACTAGAAAGAAGCTTCCTCAGAAGTTGCTTTCTGTTGCATGAATTCATAACACAGAGATTCACTTTTCCCTTCCTGTAGCAGTTTGCTAACACTCTTGTCGTGGATTCTGTCAAGTGATATTTGGGAGCTCATTGAGGGCCATGGTGAAATAGGAAATATCCTCAGATAAAAACTGGAAAGTAGCGTTCTGAGAAACTGCATTGTGACATGTGAATGTAACTCACAGAGTTACACTTTTCTTTTCTTTATCCGTTTGCTAACACTCTTTTCTTGAAGTCTGCATTGGGATATTTCTTAGCGCAATGATGCTGATGGTGAGAAAGGAAATATCCTAAAAAAAAATCTATAAAGTAGCTTTCTGAGAAACTTCTTTGTGATGTGTGAATTCATCTCACAAAGTACAGTTACGTTCATGGAACAGTCAATTAACACTGTCTTTGAGGAACCTGACAAGAGCTTCTTTGAATCGCATTTAGGCCTATGCTGTTACAGAAAATATCCTAAATTTAAAACGTGAAAGAAGCTTTGTGAGATATTTCTTTGTGATATGAGCATTCATCTCAGCAAGTTACTACTTTGTCTTCATGAAGCAGTTTGCTAACACTGTTGTTGTGGAATCTGCAACGTGATATTTGAGAGTGCATTGAGGCCCATTGTGAAAACAGAAATATCTTCAGATAAAAACTAGAAAGAAGCTTTCTGAGAAATCGCTTTCTGATGTGTGAATTCCTCACACAGAGATTGACCTTTCCTTTCTTCTACCAGTGTGCTAAACTGTTTTCGTGGATTCTGCAAAGTCATATTTGGGAGCTCATTGAGGTCTATGGTGAAAAAGGAAATATCCTCGAGAAAAACCGGAATGAAGCTTTCTGAGAAACTGCTTTGTGATGTGTGAATTCATTTCAAAATGTTACACCACTCTTTCGTGGAAGAGTCTGCTAGCAGTGATGTTGTGGAAGCTCAGAAGTGATGTCTTGGATATCGTTGAATCGCATGCTGTATAATGAAATATTTTCAGACAAATCTGCAGAGAAGCCTTCTCAGAAACTTCTTTGTTGTGGGTAAATTCAGCTCACAGTGTTAGATTATTGTTTTCATTCAGAAGCTTGCTAACAGTGTTTTTGCAGAAAGTGCAATAAGACACTCGGTGGAGAACCGAGACCACAAATAACCTCACCTCAAACAAGAAAGAAGCTTTATGAGTAACTGCTCTGTGATGTGTGAATTCAACTCACTGAGTTACTCCTGTATTTCATGGAGCCGTTGGCTAGCCCTGTTTTCGTGGAATCTGAGAACTGATATTTCAGATCTCTTTGAATAGTACAGGGCAAAGGAAATATACTCAGATAAAAGCTAGAAAGAAGCTTTTGGAGAAATTGTTTACTAATTCCGGAATTTCTTTTGGAGAAAAAGCTACCAAGAGACATTCGGGAGTATAGGGATGGCTCATTTGGAAATGCTCTTTAGAATATGCTGAAAAAGAAATAACCTCAGAGGGAAACCAAAAGGAAGCTTTCTGTGAAACTGCTCTGTGTCACGAGAATTCCGCTTACACAGCTAAGATTCTCTTTTCATTGAGCAGTAACACAATATGGTTTCTGTTTAATCTGTGAAGTGATATTCAGCAGCACTTGAGGCTTACGGTGAAAGGAAACGTCTTCACATAGAAACCGAAGAGAAGGTTTCTGAGGAGCTGCTTTGTGACGTGTACATGAAACCTGCAGACAAGCTTTCAGAGCAACTGCTTTGCGATGTGTGTATTCGTCTTATAGAGTTAAACCATTCTTTGGATTGAGCAGTTTGAAATCACTGTTTCTGTGGAATATGAGAAAGGACATTTGGAAACGCTCTTTAGAATATCTTGAAAAGGAAATAACCTCAGAGAGAAACCAGAAGGAAGCTTGCTGTGAAACTGCTCTGTGTCACGTGAATTCCGCTCACATAGTTAAGCTTCTCTTTTCATTGAGCAGTATCATAACACTGTTTTTCTTTAGTCTGCAAAGGGATGTTCTGAAGGGCTTTGAGGCTTACAGAGAGAAAGGAAACGTCTCCAGATAGAAACTGGTGAAAAGCTTTCTGAGGAGCTGCTTTGTGACGTGTGCATTCCACTCAAAGAAATATACGTTTCCTCTCCTAGAGGATTTTGGAATCCCTTTTGGAGAAAAAGCTACCAAGAGATATTCGGGAGTATAGCGAAGATTATGGTGAAAAAGAAATTATCCTCAGACAAAAACTGGAAAGATTTCTGTGAAACTGCTTTGTGTTAGATATATTTATTCATCTCGCACAGTTAAAATTTTAATTATATTACGCAGTTTGGAAACTCCGTCATGCACAGATCTGCGAAGGGATATTCGGGTGCACATTCAGGCCTATGGTGAAAGAGGAGATATCTTCAGATAAAAACTGGATAGAAACTTTCTGAGAAACTACTTTGTGATGTATGCATTCCACTCAGGGAGTTATACCTCTTTTCTCACAAGGCAGTGTTGGAATACTCTTCCTGGAAACCGAAAAAGGGATATTTCAAAACGCATTGACGACTATGGTGAATAGTGAAATACACTGAAATAAAATTGAGGAAGACGCGTTCCAAGAATCTTCTCTCTAATATGTGCATTCACTTCACAGAGTTAATGTTTACGCTATGTTGCCCAGTCTCGAAACTCTGTCTTTGAAGAATCTGTGAAGGGATATTTACTGATGCCGGGAGACTTGTGTTGAGCGAGAAAACGTCTTCTGATGAAACCTGCAGAGAAACGTTCTGAGCAACTGCTTTGCGACGTGTGTATTCCTCTCCTAGAGTTAAACCATTCCTTGGATTGAGCAGCTTGAAATCACTGTTTTTGTGGAATCTGAGGAAGGACATTTGGGAACAATTCTTAGAATATGGAGAAAGAAATATCCTCAGGTAAAATCGAGAGGAAAGATTTCTCTGAAACTACACTGTGTCATCTTAATTCCTCTCACTCAGAAAAGCGTCTCTTTTCATTGAGCAGTTTTCTAGCCCTGTGTGTGTTTAGCATGTGATGGGATATTCGGGATCACTTTGATGCTAACGGAGAAAAAGGAAATATGTTCAGACCGAAACGTGAGAGAAGCTTTCCGAGGAACTGCTATGTGACCTGTGCATTCCAGTCACAGAGTTATACCTCTCTTCTCATACAGCATCGGGGAAACCCTTTTGGTGGAACAGGTACCAAGTGATATTCAGGAGCATGTTGATGCTGATGGTGAAAAGGGAAATAGCCTCAGACAAAAACTGGAAAGAGGCTTTCTAGGAAACTACTCTGTGATATCTGTAATCATCACACATAGATAAAGCTTTCTTTACATTACACAGCTTGTAAACTGTCATGGACGGATCCACGATGGAACCTTCAGGAACACATTCTGGACTATGGTGAGAAAGGAAATGTCTTCAGATAAAAACTAGAAAGAAGGTTTCTGTGAATCTGCTTTTTGCTATGTTTATTCATCTCACATAGATGAAGCTTTCTTTACATTATGCAGCTTGGAAACTCCCTCGTGAATAGATCCACGAAGAGATACTTGGAATCACATTCGGGTCTATGGTGAAATAGGAAATATAGTCAGACAAAAACTAGAGAGAAGCTTTCTGAGAAACTGCTTGGTGATGTGTGCATTCCACTCAGGGAGTTACCACTTTCTTCTCCTCAGGCACAGTTTGAACACTGTTCCTGTAAAACCAAAAGACTGATATTTGGAGCACATTGAAGACTATGACAAAAAGTGAAATGTCATCCAATAAAAAACAGAAAGAAGCACTCGAAGAAAGTGCTCTCTGACATGTCGATTCTTTTCACAGTGTTAAAGCTTACTCTACAATTCCCAGTTTGAAAGTAGGTCTTTGAGGGTTCTGTGAAGGGATAGTAAGTGGCGACCGGAGGCCTGTGTGAGATAAGGAAGTGTCTTCCATTGAAAAATGGAGAGAATCTTTCTGCGCAACTCTTTTGTGATGTTTGCATTCATCTCATAGAGTTAAATCATTCTTTGTATTTAGCAGTTTGAAACCACTTTTTCTGTGGAATCTGAGAAAGGACATTTGGGAACGCTCTTTAGAATATCCTGAAAAAGAAATAACCTCAGAGAGAAAGCAGAAGGAAGCATTCTGTGAAACTGCTCTGTGTCATCTTAATTCCTCTCACTCAGGTAAGCCTCTCTTTTTATTGAGCAGTTTTCTAGCCCTGTGTATGTTTAGCATGTGATGGGATATTCGGGAGCACTTTGAGGCTAACGGTGAAAAAGGAAATATGTTCAGACCAAAACTGGAGAGAACCTTTCCGAGGACCTGCTTTGTGATGTGTGCATTCCAGTCACAGTGTTATACTTCTCTTCTCATACAGCGTCGGGGATACCCTATTGGAGAAAAAGGCACCAAGTGATATTCGGGAGCATGTTGATGCCGATGGTGAAAAGGGAAATAGCCTCAGACAAAAACTGGAAAGAAGCTTTCTATGAAACCACTCTGTGAATGATCCTTAGAATATGGAGAGAGAAATATCGTCAGGTAAAATCCAGAAAGAAGCTTTCTGTGAAATGGCTCTGTGTTATCTTAATTCCTCTTACTCCGATAAGCCTCTCTTTTCATTGAACGGTTTTCTAGCCCTGTGTATGTTTAGCATATAATGGGATATTTGGGGGCACTTTGAGGCATACGGTGAGAAAGGTAACATCTTAGATAGATACTGGAGAGAAGCTTTTTGAAGACCTGCTTTGTGACGTGTGCATTCCACTCACAGAAATATACCATTTTTCTCCTAAAGGATTCCGGAATCCCTTTTGGAGAAAAAGCTACCAGGAGATATTCAGGAGTATATTGAGGGCTGTAGTGGAAAAGGAAATATCCTCAGACAAAAACTGAAAGAAGATTTCCGTGAAAATGCTTTGTGTTAGATATATTTATTTGTCCCACATAGTTAAAACTTTAATTATATTACACAGTTTGGAAACTCCGTCATGCAGAGACCTGCGAAATTAAGTTCGGGAGCAAATTCAGGCCTACGGTGAAAGAGGAGATATCTTCAGATAAAAACTGGATAGAAGCTTTCTGAGAAACTACTTTGTGATGTATGTATTCCACTCAGGGAGTTGTAGCACTTTTCTCACAAGGCAGTGTTTGGACACTTTTCCTGTGAAACCAAAAAAGTGATATTTAGGAATGTATTTAGGACTATGGCGAATAGTGAAAAATACTGAAATAAAATCAAAGAAGAAGCGTTTGAAGAATCTGCTCTCTGATATGTGCATTCACTTCACAGAGTTAATGCTTCCTCTGTGTTGCCCAGTTTTGAAACTCTGTCTTCGAAGAATCTGTGAAGGGATATTTAGTGACGCCCGGAGGCTTGTGGTGAGCAAGGAAACGTCTTCCGATGAAACCTGCAGAGAAACGTTCTGAGCAACTGCTTTGTGATGTGTGTATTCGTCTCATAGAGTTAAACCGTTCTTTGGATTGAGCAGCTTGAAATCACTGTTTTTGTGGCATTTGAGGAAGGACATTGGGAACGATGTTTTGAATATGAAGAAAGAAATATCCTCAGGTAAAATCCAGAAGGTAGCTTTCCATGAAACTGCTCTGTGCTGTCTTAATTCCTTTACCTCAGATAAGCCTGTCTTTTCATTGAGCAGTTTTCTAGCCCTGTGTATGTTTAGCGTGTGATGGGATATTTGGGAGCACTTTGAGACTAAGGGTGAAAAAGGAAATATGTTCCGACCGAAACTGGAGAGAAGCCTTCCAAGGAACTGCTTTGTGAAGTGTGCATTCCAGTCACGGTGTTATACCTCTCTTCTCATACAGCATCGGGGAAACGCTTTTGGAGAAACAGGTACCAAGTGATATTCGGGAGCATGTTGATGCCAATGGTGAAAAGGGAAATAGCCTCAGACAAAATGTGGAAAGAAGATTTCTAGGAAACTACTATGTGATATGTGTAATCATCTCACATAGATAAAGCTTTCTTTATATTATGCAGCTTGGAAACTGTCATGGACGGTCCACGAAGGGACCTTCGGTAGCACATTCAGTACTATGTTGAAAAAGGAAATATCTTCAGATAAAAACTGGTAAGAAGATTTCTGTGAATCTGCTTTTTGCTATGTTTATTCATCTCCCATCCATGAAGCTTTCTTTACATTACACATCTTGGAAACTTCCTCCTGGATGGATCCACAAAGGGTTATTTGGGATCGCCTTTGGGCCTATGGTGAAATAGGAAATATAGTCAGATAAAAACTGGAGAGAAGCTTTGTGAGAAACTGCTTGGTAATGTGTGCATTCCACTCAGGGAGTTACAACATTCTTCTCATAAGGCACCGTTTGAACACTGTTCCTGTAAAACCAAAACACTGATATTCGGAGCACATTGAAGACTATGGCAAAAAGTGAAATGTCATCCAATGGAAAACAGAAAGAAGCACTCGAAGAGACTGCTCTCTGACATGTCCATTCTTTTCACTGGGTTAAAGCTTACTCTACATTTCCCACTTTGAAAGTCAGTCTTTGAGGGTTCTGTGAAGGGATTGTCAGTGGTAACCGGAGAACTGTGTGAGGCAAGGAAATATTTTCCATCGAACATTGGAGAGAAGCTTTCTGGGCAACTCTTTTGTGATGTTTGCATTCATTTCATAGAGTTAAATCATTCTTTGGATTGAGCAGTTTGAAATCACTGCTTCTGTGGAATCTGAGACAGAACATTTGGAAACCTTTAGAATACCCTGAAAAAGAAATAATCTCAAAGGGAATCCAGAAGGAAGTTTTCTGTGAAACTACTCTGTGTCACGTGAATTCCACAAACACTGTTAAGCTTCTCTTGTCATTGGTCAGTATCATAACACTGTTTTTGTTTAGTTTGTGAAGGGATATTCTGGAGCATTTCGAGGCTTCAGTGAGAAAGGAAACACCTTTAGGCAGAAACTGCAGAGCAGCTTCCTTTGGAGCTGCCTTGTGACATGTGCATTCCACTCGCAGAAATATACCATTCATATCATAGAGGATTCCAGAATTCCTTTTGGAGAAAAAGCTGCCAAGAGGCTTTCGGGAGTATAGGGACGGATATGGTGAAAAAGGAAACATCCTGAGACAAAAACTGGAAAGAAGATTTCTGTGAAACTGCTTTGTGGTAGATATATTTATTCATCTTGCATCATTAAAATTTTTCTTATATTATGCAGTTCGGAAACTCTGTCATGAACGGATCCACGAAAAGATATTCGGGAGCACATTCAGGCCTATGGTGAAAATGTAGGTATCTTCAGATAAAAACTGGATAGAAGCTTTCTGAGAAACTCCTTTTGGTGTATGCATTCCACTCAGGGAATTATACCTCTTTTCTCACAAGGCAGTGTTAGAACACTTTCCTGTGAAACCGAAAAAGTGATATTTAAGGGCACACTGTGTACTATGGAAAATAGTGAAATATACTGAAATAAAATCGAGGAAGAAGCATTCCAAGAATCTGCTCTCTGATATGTGCATTCACTTCACACAGTTAATGCTAACTCTATTGCCCAGTTTCGAATCTCTGTCTTTGAAGAATCTGTGAAGGGATATTTAGGGACGCCTGGCAGCTTGTGGTGAATAAGGAAACGTGTTCCTATGAATCGTGCAGAGAAACTTTCTGAGCAACTGCTTTGCGATGTGTGTATTCGTCTCATAAAGCTATACGATTCTTTGGATTGAGCAGCTTGAAATCACTGTTCTTGCAGTATCTGAGGAAGGACATTTGGGAACGATCCTTAGAATACGGAGAAAGAAATATCCTCAGGGTTCACCAAGGGATAGTAAGTGGCGTCCGAAGGCCTGTCTGAGGCCAGGAAATGTCTTCCATCGAAAATCGGAGAGAAGCTTTCTGTGCACCTCTTTTGTGATGTTTGCATTCCTCTCATAGAGTAAAATCATTCTTTGGATTGAGCAGTTTGAAATCACTGATCCTGTGTAATCTCAAAAAGGACATTTGGAAACACTCTTTAGAATATCCTGAAAGGGAAATACCCTGAGAGAGAAACCAGAAGGAAGCTCTCTGTGAATCTCTTCTGTGTCACGTGAATTCCGCTCACACAGTTAAGCTTCTCTTTTCATAGAGCTGTTTCATAACACTGCTTTTGTTTAGTCTGGGAAGGGATATTCTGGAGGGCTTTGAGGCTTATGGTGAAAAAGGAAACGTCTTCAGATAGAAACTGGAGAGAAGCTTTCAGAGGAGCTTCTTTGTTACGTGTGCATTCCACTCACAGAAATATACCTTTCCTCTCCTAGAGGATTCCAGAATCCCTTTTGGAGAAAATGCTACCAAGAGATATTCGGGAGTAGAGCAATGACTATGGTGAAAAAGGAAATATCCTCAGACAAAAACTGGAAAGAAGATTTCTGTGAAACTGCCTTGTGTTAGATATATTTATACATCTTGCATAGTTAAGCTTTAATTATATTACGAAGTTTGGAAACTCCATCATGCACAGATCCACCAATGGGCATTCAGGAGCACATTCAGGCCTACGGTGAAAGAGGAGATATCTTCAGATAAAAACTGGATAGAAGCTTTCTGAGAAACTACTTTGTGATGTATGGTTTCCACCCAGGGAGTTATACCTGTTTTCTCACAAGGCAGTGTTTGAAGACTGTTCCTGTGGAACTGAAAAAGTGATATTTCAGAACGCATTCAGGACTCTGTCGAATAGTCTTATATACTGAAATAAAATTGAGGGAGAAGCATTCCAGGAATCTGCTCTCTGATATGTGCATTCACTTCACAGAGTTAATGCTTACTCTCCATCACCCAGTTTCGAAACTCTGTCTTTGAAGAATCTGTGAAGGGATATTTAGTGACGCCCAGAGGCTTCTGGTGAGTGAGGAAACGTGTTCCGATGAAAGCTGTAGAGAGACTTACTGAGCAACCGTTTTATGATGTGTGTATTCGTCTCCTAGAGTTAAACCATTCTTTGGATTGAGCAGCGTGAAATCACTGTTTTTGTGGAATCTGAGGACGGACATTTGGGAACGATCCTTAGAATATGAAGATAGAAATATCCTCTGGTAAAATCCAGAAGGAAACTTTCTGTGAAACTGCTCTGTTTCATCTTAATTCCTCTCACTCAGATTAGCCTCTCTTTTCATTGAGCAGTTTTCTAGCCCTGTGCATGTTTAGCATGTGATGGGATATTCGAGAGAACTTTGAGGCTAACAGTCAAAAAGAAAATATGTTCAGACCGAAACTGGAGAGAAGCTTTCAGAGGAACTGCTTTGTGAAATGTGCATTCCAGTTACAATTTTATACCTCTCTTCTCATACAGTGTCGGGGAAACCCTTTTGCAGAAACAGGTACCAAGTGATATTCGGGAGCATGTTGATGCCGATGGTGAAAAGGGAAATAGTCTCTCCAAAAACTGGAAAGAAGCTTTCTCAGAAACTACTCTGTGATATGTGCAATCATCCAACATAGATAAAGCTTTCTTTACCTTACGCAGCTTGGAAACTGTCATGGACGGATCCACGAAGGGACCTTCGGGAGCACATTCAGGACTACGGTGAAAAACGAAATAAATTCAGATAAAAACTGGAAAGAAGCTTTCTGTGAATCTGCTTTTTGCTATGTTTATTCACCTCATATTGATGAAGCTTTCTTTACATTACACAGCTTGGAAACTCCCTCGTGGATGGAAGGGCGAAGGGATATTTGGGATCACATTCAATCGTATGTTGAAATAGAAAATATAGTCAGATAAACACTGGAGAGAAGCTTTCTGAGAAACTGCTTGGTGATGTGTGCATTACACTCAGGGAGTTATAAATTTGTTCTTATAAGGCACAGTTTGAACACTGTTCCTGTAAAACCAAAAGAGTGATATTCGTAGCACACTGAAGACTATGGCAAAAAATGAAATGTCGTCCAATAGAGAACAGAAAGAAGCACTCAAAGTAACGGTTCTCTGACATGTCCATTCTTTTCACAGGGTTAAAGTTTACTCTACATTTCCAGTTTTACAGTCGGTCTTTCAGGGTTCTGTGAAGGCATAGTAAGTGGGAACCGAGGGCCTGTGTTGAGCAAGGAAATGTCTTCCATCGGAAATTGGAGAGACCATTTTGCACAAGTCTTTTGTGATGTTTGCATTCATCTCATAGGGTTAAATCATTCTTTGGATTGAGCAGTTTGAAATCAACATTTCTGCGGAATCTGAGAAAGGACATTTGGAAACGCTCTTTAGAATATCCTGAAAAAGAAATAACCTCAGAGAGAAACCAGAAGGAAGCTTTCTGTGAAACTGCTCTGTGTTCCATAAATTCCTCTCACACAGTTAAGGTTTTTCTTTCATTGAGCAGTATCATTGCACTGTTTTTGTTTAGTCTGTGAAGGAATATTCAGGAGTGCTTTGAGGCTTATGGTGAGAAAGGAAACTTCTTCAGATAGAATCTGGAGAGAAGTTTTCTGAGGAGCTGCTTTGTGGCATGTGCATTCCACTCACAGAAATATACCTTTCTTCTCCTAGAGGATTCCGGAATCTCTTTTGGAGAAAGGGCTACCAAGAGACATTTGGGAGAATAGGGATGGGTATGGTGAAAAAGAAAATATCCTCAGACAAAAATTGGAAAGAAGATATCTGTGAAACTGCTTTGTGTTAGATATATTTATTAATCTCTCATGGTTAAAACTTTTCTTATGTTACACAGTTTGGAAGCTCCGTCATGCAAGGATCTGTGAAGGGACATTCGGGAGCACATTCTCGCCTACAGTGAAAGAGGAGATATCTTCAGATAAAACTGGATAGAAGCTTTCTGAGAAACTACTTTGTGATGTATGCATTCCACTCAGGGTGTTATATCTCCTTTCTCACAAGGCTGCGTTTGAACAATGTTCCTGTGAAACCAAAAAACTGACATTTTGGAGCGTATGGAGGACTATGGTGAATACTAAAATATACTGAAATAAAATCGAGGAAGAAGCATTCCAAGAATCTGATCTCTGATATGGGCATTCACTTCACAGAGTTAGGGCTTACCCTATGTTGCTCAGTTTTGAAATTCTGTCTTTAAAGGGATATTTAGTGACGCCCAGAGGCTTGTGGTGAGTAAAGAAACGTATTCTGATGAAACCTGCAGAGAAACGTTCTCAGCAACTGCTTTGTGATGCATTTATTCGTCTCATAGAGTTAAAAATTTCTTTGGATTGAGCAGCTTGAAATCACTGTTTTTGTGGAATCTGAGGAAGGATATTTGGGAACGATGGTTAGAATATGGAGAAGGAAATATTCTTAGGTAAAATCCAGAAGGGAGCTTTCTGTGAAACCGCTCTGTGTCATCTTAATTCCTCTCGCTCATTTAATCCTCTCTTTTCATTGAGCAGTTTTCTAACCTTGGTATGTTTGTCCTGTAATGGGATATTCAGGAGCACTTTGAGGCTTACGGTGAAAAAGGAAATATGTTCAGACCGAAAATGGAGAGAAGCTTTCCAAGGAACTGCTTTGTGACGTGTGCATTTAACTCACAGTGTTATACCTCTCTTCTCATACAGCGTCAGGTAAACCGTTTTGGAGCAACAGGTACCAAGTGATATTCGGTAGCATGTTGATGCTGGTGGTGAAAAGGGAAACACCCTCAGACAAAAACTGGAAGGAAGATTTCTAGGAAACTACTCAGTGATATGTGTAATCATCTCACATAGATAAAGCTTTCTTTACATTACGCAGCTTAGAAACTGTCCTGGACAGATCCACGAAGGGACCTTCAGGAACACATTCAGGACTATGGTGAAAAAGGAAATATCTTCAGATAAAAACTGGGAAGAAGTTTTCTGTGAATCTGCTTTTTGCTATGTTTATTCATCTCACAGATATGATGCTGTCTGTACATTACACAGCTTGGAAACTCCCTGCTGGATGGATCCACGAAGGGATATATGGGATCACATTTGGGCCTATGGTGAAATAGGAAATATAGTCACATTAAATTAGAGAGAAGCTTTCTGAGAAACTGCTTCATGATGTGAGCATTCCACACAGGGAGTTGTAACTTTCTCCTCATAAGGCACAGTTTGAACACTCTTCTTGTAAAACCAAAAGAGTGGTATTCTGAGCTCATTGAAGATTACGGCAAAAAGTGAAATGTTATCCTATAAAAAAGAGAAAGAAGCACTTGAAGATACTGCTCTCTGACATGTCCATTCTTTTCACAGGATTAAAGCTTCCTCTACATTTCCCGGTTTGAAAATCAATCTTTGAGGGTTCTGCAAAGGGATAGTAAGTGGCAACCGGAGGCATGTGTCGAGTAAGGAAATGTCTTCCAACAAAAATTGGAGAGAAGCTCTCTGTGCAACTCTTTTGTGATGTTTGTATTCATCTCATAGAGTTAAATGACTCTTTGGATTGAGCAGATTGAAATCACTGTTTCTGTGGAATCTGAGAAAGGACATTTGGAAACGCTCTTTAGAATATCCTGAAAAAGAAATAACCTCAGAGAGAAACCAGAAGGAAGGTTTCTGTAAAACTGCCTTGTGTCACGTGAATTCCACTCACACAGTTAAGCTACTCTTTTCATTGAGCAATATTATAACACTGTTTTTGTTTAGTCTGGGAAGGGATATTCAGGAGGGCTTTGAGGCTTATGACGAGAAAGGAAACGACTTCAGATAGAAACTGGAGAGAACCTTTCTGAGGATCTACTTTGTGACATGTGCATTCCACTCACAGAAGTATATCTTTCTTCACATAGAGGATTCCAGAATCCCTTTTGGAAAAAGAGCAATGAAAAGACATTCGGGAGTATAGGGAGGACTATGGGGAAAAAGGAAATATCCTCAGACAAAAACTGGAAAGATTTCTGAGAAACTGCTTCATGCTAGATATATTCATTCATCCAGCATAGTTAAAGTTCTAATTATATTACGCAGTTTGGAAACTCCATCATGCACAGATCTGCAAAGGGACACTCAGGAGCACATTCAGGCCTATGGTGAGGAGGAGATATCTTCAGATAAAAACTGGATATAAGCTTTCTGAGAAACTACTTTGTGATGTATGCATTCCACTCAGGGAGTTATACATCTTTTCTCACAAGGCAGTGTTTGAACACTATTCCTGTGAAACCAAAAAAGTTATATTTCGGAACACATTGAGGACTATGGCGAATAGTGAAATATACTGAAATAAAATCGAGGAAGAAGCGTTCCAAGGATGTGCTCTCTGATATGTGTATTCACTTCACAGAGCTAATGCTTACTATATGTTGCCCAGCTTCGAAACGCTCTCTTTGAAGAATCTGTGAAGGGATATTTAGTGACGCCTGGAGGCTTGTGGTGAGTGAGGAAATGCCTTCTGATGAAATCTTCAGAGAAACGTTCTGAGCAACTGCTTTGCAACGTGTGTATTCATCTCCTAGAGTTAAACCATTCTTTGGATTGAGCAGCTTGAAATCACTGTTTTTGTGGAATCAGAGGAAGGACATTTGGGAACAATCCTTAGAATATAGAGAAAGAAATATCCTCAGGTAAAATCCAGAAGGAAGCTTTCTTTGAAACTGCTCTGTGTCGTCTTAATTACTCTCACTCAGATAAGCCTCTCTATTTATTCAACAGTTTTCTAACCCTGTGTATGTTTAGCATGTGATGGGATATTCGGGAGCACTTTGAGGCTAATGGTGAAAAAGGAAATATGTTCAGACCGAAACTGGAAAGAAGCTTTCCGAGAAACTGCTTTGTGTTGGGAGCATTCCTCTCACAGTGTTATACCTCTCTTCTCATACAGTGTCGGGGAAACCCGTTTGGAGAAACAAGTACCAGGTGATATTCGGGAGCATGTTGATGCCATTGGTGAAATGGGAAATAGCCTAAGACACAAACTGGAAAGAATCTTTCTAGGAAACTATACCGTGGTATGTGTAATCATCTCACATAAATAAAGCTTTTTTTTACGTTACGCAGCTTGGAACCTGTCATGGACGGATCCATGAAGGGACATTCAGGAGCACATTCGGCACTATGGTGAAAAAGGAAATATCTTCAGATAAAAACGATAAAGAAGCTTTCTGTGAATCTGCTTTTTGCTATGTTTATTCATCTCACATACATGAAGCCTTCTTCACATTTCACACCTTGGAAACTCCCTCGTGGATGGATCCGCGAAGGGATATTTGGGATCACATTTGGGCCTATGGTGAAAGAGGAAATATAGCCAGAAAAAAACTGGAGGGAAGCTTTCTGAGAAACTGCTTGGTGGTTTGTGCATTCCACTCAGGGAGTTATAACTTTCTTCTCATGAGGCACTGTTTGAACACTGTTCCTGTAAATCCAAAAGAGTGATATTCGGAGCACAGCGAAGTCTATGGTAAAAAGTGAAATGTCGTCCAATAAGAAACAGAAAGAAGCACTGAAAGAAACTGCTCTCTGACATTTCCATTCTTTTCACAGGGTTATAGCTTACTCTACACTTTGCAGTTTGAAAGTCGTTCTTGGGCTGGGCGCGGTGGCTCAAGCCTGTAATCCCAGCACTTTGGGAGGCCGAGATGGGTGGATCACGAGGTCAGGAGATCGAGACCATCCTGGCTAACACGGTGAAACCCTGTCTCTACTAAAAAATGCAAAAAACTAGCCAGGCGAGGTGGGGGGCGCCTGTAGTCCCAGCTACTCATGAGGCTGAGGCAGGAGAATGGCGTAAACCCAGGAGGTGGAGCTTGCAGTGAGCTGAGATCCGGCCACTGCACTCCAGCCTGGGCGGCAGAGCAAGACTCCGTCTCAAAAAAAATAAAAAATAAAAAAATAAAAAAATAAAAAATAAAATAAAAAATAAAAAATAAAAAAAGAAAGTCGTTCTTTCAGGGTTCTGTGAAGGGATAGTAAGTGGCAACCGGAGGCCTGTGTGAGGCAAGCAAATGTCTTCCATCGAAAATCAGAATTAAGCTTTCTGTGCAAAACTTTGGTGATGTTTGTATACATTTCATAGAGTTAAATCATTCTTTGGATTGAGCAGTTTCAAAACACTGTTTCTGTGGAATCTGAGGAACGACATTTGGAAACACTCTTTAGAATATCTTGAAAAAGAAATAACCACAGAGAGAAACCAGAAGGGAGCTGTCTGTGAAACTGCTCTGTGTCACTTGAATTCCACTCACACAGTTAAGCTGCTCTTTTAATTGAGCTGTATCATAACACTGTTTTTGTTTAGTCTGCATAGGGATATTCAGGGGAGCTTTGAGGCTTACAGTGGGATAGGAAATGACTTGAGATAGAAACTGCAGAGAACCCTTCTGAGGGGCTGCTTTGTGATGTGTGCATTCCACTCACAGAAATATAACTTTCTTCTCCTAGAGGATTCCAGAATCCCGTTTGGAGAAAAAGCTACCAGGAGACATTCGGAAGTATAGGGATGGCTATGGTGAAAAAGGATGTATCCTCAGACAGAACTGGAAAGAAGCTTTCTGTGAAACTGCGTCATGTTAGATATATCTATTTATCTCGCATAGTTCAAACCTTTCTTTTATTACGCAGTTTGGAAACTCTGTCATGTACGAATCCACGAAGGGATATTTGGGATTACATGCGGGCCTACGGTGAAAGAGGAGATATCTTCAGATAATAACTGGATAGAAGCTTTCTGAGAAACTACTTGTGATGTATGCATTCCGCTCAGGGAGTTATACCTCTTTTCTCACAAGGCAGTGTTTAAACACTGTTCCTGTGTAACCGAAAAGGTGATATTTCGGAACCCTTTGAGGACTATGGCAAAGAGAGAAATTTACTGAAATAAAACTGAGAAAGAAGCATTCCAGGAATCTGCTCTCTGATATGTGCATTCACATCACAGATTTTATGTTTACTGTATGTTGCCCAGCTTCGAAATTCTGTCTTGAAGAGTCTGTGAAGGGATATTTAGTGACGCCCGGATGCTTGTGGTGAGCAAGGAAACTTCTTCCGATGAAACCTGCAGAGTAATTTTCTGAGCAACTGCTTTGCGATGTGTGTATTCATCTCCTAGATTTAAACCGTTCTTTGGATTGAGCAGATTGAAATCACTGTTTTTTTGGGGGGGGGGTTAATTTTTTTTTTATTATACTTTAAGTTCTAGGGTACATGTGCATACTGTGCAGGTTTGTTGCATATGTATATTTGTGCCATATTGGTGTGCTGCACCCATCAACTTGTCATCACCCATCTATTCATCATTTATATCATGTTTTTTGTGGAATCTGAGGAAGGATATTTGGGAATGATCCTTAGAACATGGAGAAAGAAATATCCTCAGGTAATATCCAGAAGGAAGCTTTCTGTGAAACTACACTGTGTCGTCTTAATTCCTCTCACTTAGTTAAGCCTCTCCTTATGTTGAGTAGTTTTATAACACTGTGTATGTTTAGCATGTGATGGGACATTCGGGAGCACTTTGAGGCTTACAGTGAAAAAGGAAATATGTTCAGACCGAAACTGGAGAGAAGGTTTCCGAGGAATGGCTTTGTGACGTGTGCATTCCACTCACAGAAATATACCTTTATTCTCCTAGAGGATTCGGTAATCCCTTTTGGAGGAAAAGCTACCAAGAGACATTCGGAGTATAGGGACGACTATGGAGAAAAAGGAAATATCCTCAGACAAAACTGGAAAGAAGATTTCTGTGAAACAGCTTCATGTTAGATATATCTATTCATCTCGCACAGTTCAAACCTTTCTTATATTACGCAGTTTGGAAACTCCGTCATGCATGAATCCATGAAGGGACATTTGGGAGCACATTCAGACCTTCGGTGAAAGAGGAGATATCATCAGATAAAAACTGGAAAGAAGCTTTCTGAGAAACTACTTTGTGATGTATGCATTCCCCTCAGAGAGTTATACCTCCTTTATCACAAGTCAGGGTTTGAACACTGTTCCTGTGAAACTGAAAATGTGATATTTCGGAGCACACTGAGGACTATGGCGAATACTGAATTATACTGAAATAAAATCGAGTAGGAAGTGTTCCAAGAATCTGCTCTCTAATATGTGCATTCACTTGACAGAATTTATGCTTACTCTATCTTGCCCAGTTTCAAAATGCTGTCTTTGAAGAATCTGTGAAGGGATATTTAGTGATGCCCAGAGGCGAGTGATGAGCAAGGAAACATCTTCCGATGAAACCTGCAGATTAACTTTCTGAGCAACTGTCTTGTGATGTCTGTATTCGTCTTCTAGATTTAAACCATTCTGTGGATTGAGCACATTGAAAATACTGTTTTTGTGGAAACTGAGGAACGATATTTGGGAACGATCCTTAGAACACGGAGAAAGAAATATCCTCAGGTAAAATCCACAGGGAAGCTCTCGGTGAAACTACTCTGTGTCGTCTTAATTCCTCTCACTTAGTTAAGCCTCTCCTTACGTTGAGTAGTTTTCTAACCCTGTGTATGTTTAGCGTGTAATGGGACATTCGGAAGCACTTTGAGGCTTAAAGTGAAAAAGGAAATGTGTTCAGACCGAAACTGGAGAGAAGCTTTCCAAGGAACTGCTTTGTGACGTGTGCATTCCACTCACAGAAATATATTTTTCTTCTCCTAGAGGATTCCAGAATCCCTCTTGGAGAGAAAGCTACCAAGAGACATTTGGGAGTACAGGGATTGCTATGGTGAAAAAGGAAATATCCTCAGACAAAACGGGGGAGAAGATTTCTGTGGAACTGTTCGTATTAGATATATCTATTCATCTCATATAGTTCAAACATTTCTTATATTACGCAGTTTGGAAACTCCATCATGCACGAATCTGCAAAGGGACATTCAGGAGCACATTCAGGCTTATGGTGAAAGAGGAGATATCTTCAGATAAAAAACGCATAGAAGTTTTCCGAGAAACTACTTGTGATGTACACATTGCGCTCAGGGAGTTATACCTCTTTTCTCACAAGGCAGTGTTTAAACACTGTTCCTGTGTAACTGAAAACGTGATATTTTGGAGCGCATTGAGGACTATGGAAAATAGTGAAATATACTGAAATAAAATCGAGAAAGAAGCGTTCCAAGGACCTGCACTGATATGGGCGTTCACTTCACAGAATTTATGCTTACTCTATGTTGCCCAGTTTCGAAATGCTGTCTTTAAAGGATCTGTGAAGGGATATTTAGTGATGCCCAGAGGCTTGTGGTGAGCAAGGAAACATCTTCCGATGAAACCTGCAGAGTAACCTTCTGAGCAACTGCTTGGCGATGTGTGTATTCATCTCATAGAGTTAAACCGTTCTTTGGATTGAGCAGATTGAAATCATTGTTTTTGTGGAATCTGAGGAAGGACATTTGGGAATGGTCCATAGAACATGGGGAAAGAAATATCCTCAGGTAAAATCCAGAAGGAAGCTTTCTGTGAAACTACTCTGTGTCGTCTTAATTCCTCTCACTTAGTTAAGCCTCCCCTTACGTTGAGTAGTTTTATAACCCTGTGTATGTTTAGCGTGAGATGGGACATTCAGGAGCACTTTGAGGCTTATGGTGAAAAAGGAAATGTGTTCAGACCGAAACTGGAGAGAAGCTTTCTGAGGAACTGCTTTGTGACGTGTGCATTCCACTCACAGTGTTATACCTCTCTTCTCATACAGCGTCGGGGAAACCATTTTGGAGAAACAGGTACCAAGTGATATTCTGGAGCATGTTGATGCCTATGATGAAAAGGGAAATAGCCTCAGACAAAACCTGGAAAGAAGCTTTCTAAGAAACTACTCTGTGATATGTGTAATCATCTCATAGAGATAAAGGTTTCCTTACGTTACACAGCTTGAAAACTGTCATGGAGGGATCCACGAAGGGACTTTTGGGAGCACACTCAGGACTATGGTGAAAAAGGAAATATCTTCAGATAAAAACTGGAACGAAGCTTTCTGTGAATCTGTTTTTTCTATGTTTATTCCTCTCACATAAATGAAGCATTCTTTATGTTACACAGCTTGGAAACTCCCTCGTGGATGGATCCACGAAGGGATATTTGGGATCACATTCGGGCCTATGGTCAAATAGGAAGTATAGTAAGATAAAAACTGGAGAAGCTTTCTGAGAAACTGCTTGGTGATGTGTGCATTCCCCTCAGGGAGCTTTAATGTTCTTCTCATATGGCGCAGTTTGAACACTGTTCCTGTAAAACCAAAAGAGTGATATTCGGAGCACATTGAAGACTATGGCAAAAAATGAAATGTCGTCCAATAAAAAACAGAAAGAAGCACTCAAAGAAACTGCTCTCTGACATGCCCATTCTTTTCACAGGGTTAAAGCTTACTCTACATTTCCCAGTTTGAAAGTCAGCTTCTGAGGGTTCTGCAAAGGGATAGTAAGTGGCAACCGGAGGCCTTTGTCAAGCAAGGAAATGTCTCTTATCGAAAATTGGAGAGAAGCTTTCTGCAAAACTCTTTTGCGATGTTTGTATTCCTCTCAAAGATTTAAATCATTCTTTGGATTGAGCAGTTTGAAATCACTGTGTCTTTGGAATCTGAGAAAGGACATTTGGAGACGCTCTGAAATACCTTGAAAAAGAAATAACCTCAGAGAGAAACCAGAAGGAAGCTTTCTGTGAAACTGCTCTGTGTCACGTGAATTTCCCTCACACAGTTAAGCTTCTCTTTTCATTGAGCAGTATCATAAAACTGTTTTTGTTTAGACTCTGAAGGGATATTCAGGAGCGATTTGAGGGTTACCGTGAGAGGGGAAACGTCTTCAGATAGAAACTTGAGAGAAGCTTTCTGAGGAGCTGCTTTGTGATGTGTGCATTCCACTCACAGAAATATACCTTCCTTCTCCTAGAGAATTCTGGAATCCCTTTTGGTGAAAAAGCTACCAAGAGACATTCGGGAGTATAGGGATGGCTATGGTGTAAAAGGAATTATCCTCAGACAAAACTGGAAAGAAGATTTCTGTGAAACTGCTTCATGTTAGATGTATCTATTAATCTCGCATAGTTCAAATCTTTCTTATATTACACAGTTTGGAAATTCCGTCATGCATGCATCCGCAAAGTGACTTTTGGGAGCACATTCAGGCCTACGGTGAAAGAGCAGATATCTTTGAAGAAAAACTGGATAGAAGCTTTCTGAGAAACTACTTGTGATATATGCATTCTGCTCAGGAAGTTATACCTCTTTTCTCACAAGGCAGTGTTTAAACACTTTTCCTGTGTTACCAAAAATGTGATATTTCGGAGCGCATTGAGGACTATAGCGAATAGTGAAATATACTGAAGTAAAATCGAGCAAGAAGCGTTCCAAGAATCTGCTCTCTGATATGTGCATTCACTTTACAGAGTTAATGATAACTCTATGTTGTCCAGTTTCAAAACTCTGTCTTTGAAGAATCTGTGAAGGGATATTTAGTGAGGCCCGGAGGCTTACGGTGAGCAAGGAAATGTCTTTCGATAAAATAAGCAGAGAATCCTTCTGAGCAACTGCTTTGTGATGTCTGTATTCATCTCATAGAGTTAAACAATTCTTTGGATTGAGCAGCTTGAAATCACTGTTTTTGTGGAATCTGAGGAAGGACATTTGGGAACGATCCTTAGAACATGGAGAAAGAAATATCCTCAAGAAAAGTGCAGAAGAAAGCTTTCTGTGAACCTTCTCTGTGTCCTCTAAATTCCTCTCGCTCAGTTAAGCCTCTCTTTCCATTGAGCAGTTTTCTAACCCTGTGTATGTTTAGTGTGTGATGGGATATTTGGGAGCACTTTCAGGCTTACAGTGAAAAAGGAAATATGTTCAGACGGAAAATGGAGAGAAGCTTTCTGAGGAACTGCCTTGTGACTTGTGCATTCCACTCAAAGTGTTATACCTCTCTTCTCATAGTGAGTCGGGGAAACCCTTTTGGAGAAACAGGTATCGAGTGATATTTGGGAGCATGTTGATTCCAATGGTGTGAATGGAAATAGCCTCAGACAAAAACAGGAAATAAGCTTTCTAGGAAATTACTCTGTGATATGTGTATTCATCTGGCATAGATAAAGCTTTCTTTACATTACGCAGTTTGGAAACTGTCATGTACGGATCCACGAGGGGAGCTTCGGGAGTACAGTTAGGACTATGGTGAAATAGGAAATATCTGCAGATAATAACTGGAAAGAAGGTTTCTATGAATCTCCTTTTTGCTATGTTTATTCTTCTCACATAGATGAAGCTTTCTTTACATTATGAAGCTTGGAAACACCCTCGTGGATGGATCCGCAAAGGGATATTTGGGATCACATTCTGCCCTATGGTGAAATAGCAAATATAGCCAGATAAAAACGGGAAAGAAGCTTTATGAGAATCTTCTTGGTGACGTGTGCATTCCACTCAGGGAGTTATAACTTTCTTCTCATAAGGCACAGTTTGAACACTGTTCCTGTAATACCAAGAGAGTGATATTTGGAGCTCATTGAAGACTATGGCAAAAAGTTAAATGGCGTCCAAAAAAAACAGAAAAAAGCATTGGAAGAAAGTGCTCTGTGACATGTCCATTCTTTTCACAGGGTTAAAGCTTTCTCTACGTTTCCCAGTTTGAAAGTCAGTCTTTGAGGGATCTGCAAAGGCATAGTAAGTGGCAACCGGAGGCATGTGTCGAGCAAGGAAATATCTTCCATTGAAAATTGCAGAGAAGCTTTCTGTGCAACTCTTTTGTGATGTTTGTATTCATCTCATAGAGTTAAATCATCTTCGGATTGAGCAGTTTGATATCACTATTTCTGTGGAATCTGAGAAAGGACATTTGGAAATGCTCCTTAGAATATCCTGAAAAAGAAATAACCTCAGAGAGAAACCAGAAGGAAACTTTCTGTGAAACTGCCCTTTGTCACGTGAATTCTGCTCACAGAGTTAAGCTTCTCCTTTCATTGAGCAGTATCATAACACTGTTTTCCTTTCGTCTGCAAAGGGATATTCAGGAGAGCTTTGAGGCTTACGGTGAGAAAGGAAACGTCTTTACATAGAAACTGGGTAAAAGCTTTCTCAGGAGTTGTTTTGTGACGTGTACATTCCACTCACAGAAATGCTCTAGTCTTCTTCTAGAGCATTCCGGAATTCGTTTTGGAGAAAAAGATATCAAGAGATTCTCAGGAGTACAGGAACAGCTATGGTGAAAAAGTAAATACCCTCAGACAAAAACTGGAAACATTTCTGTAAAATTGCTTTGTGTTAGATATATTCAGTCATCTTGCATAGTTAAACTTTTCTTATATTATGCAGTTTGGAAACTCCATCATGCACGGATCCGCGAAGGGATATTTGGGAGCACATTCAGGCCTACAGTGAAAGAGGAGATATCTTCAGTTTAAAACGGGATAGAAGCTTTCTGAGAAACTACTTTATGATGTATGATTTGCACTCAGGGAGTTATACCTCTTTTCTCACAAGGCAGCGTTTGAACACTGTTCCTGTGAAACCGAAAAAGTGACATTTCGGAGTGCATTGAGGACTATGACGAATAGTGAAATATACGGAAATAAAATCGAGGAGGAAGTGTCCAAGAATCTGCTCTCTGATATGTGCATTCACTTCAGAGAGTTAATGCTTACTCTATGTTGCCCAGCTTCGAAACTCTGTCTTTGAAGAATCTGTGAAGGGATATTTAGCGACGTCAGGAGGCTTGAGGTGAGCAAGGAAACGTCTTCCGAAGAAACTTGGAGAGAAACATTCTGAGCAACTGCTTTACGATGTGTGTATTCGTCTCATAGAGTTAAACCATTCTTTGTATTGAGCAGCTTGAAATCACTGTTTTTGTGGAATCTGAGGTAGGACATTTGGGAACGATCCTTAGAATATGGAGAAAGAAATATCCTCAGGAAAAAACCAGGAGGAAGCTTTCTGTTAAACTGCCCTGTGTCGTTTTATTCCTCTCAATCAGTAAAGCCTTTCTTTTCGTTGAGCAGTTTTCTAACCCTGTGTATGTTTAGCGTGTGATGGGATATTCGGGAGCACTTTGAGGCTTACAGTGAAAAAGGAAATATGTTCAGACCGAAACTGGAGAGAAGCTTTCCGAGGAACTGCTTTGTGACGTGTGCATTCTATTCACAGTGTTATACCTGTCTTCTCATACAGCATCGGGGAAATCCTTTTGAAGAAACAGGTACCAAGTGATATTCGCGAGCATGTTGACTCTGATAGTGAAAGGGGAAATAGCCTCAGACAAAAACTGGAAAGAAGTATTATAAGAAAGTGCTCTGTGATATGTGTAATTATCTCACATAGATAAAGCTTTCTTTACAGTACGCAGCTTCTAAGCAGTCATGGACGGATCCATGAAGGGACCTTCAGGAGCACATTCAGGACTCTTTTGAAAAAGAAAATATCTTCAGATAAAAACTGGAAAGAAGCTTGCTGTGAATCTCCTTTTTGCTATGTTTATTCATCTCACATAGATAAATCTTTCCTTACATTACTCAGCTTGGAAACTCCCTCTTGGTTCGATCCGTGAAGGGATATTTCAGACCACATTTGGGCCTATGGTGAAACAGGAAATGTAGTCAGATAAAAATTGGATAGAATTATTTGGAGAAACTACTTGATGATGTGTGCATTACACTCAGGGCAATATAACCTTCTTCTCATATGCACAGTTTGAATGCTGTTCCTGTAAAACCAGAAGAGTGATATTCGGAACACATTGAAGTCTATGGCAAAAAGTGAAATGTCATCCAATAAAAAACAGGAAGAAGCACTCGAAGAAACTACTCTCTGACATGTCCATTCTTTTCACAGGGTTAAAGCTTACTCTACATTTCCCAGTTTGAAAGTCGGTTTTTGACGGTTCTGCAAACGGATAGTAAGTGGCAACCAGAGGAATGTGTCGAGCAAGGAAAAGTCTTCCATCGAAAATTGGTGAGAAGCTGTCTGCCCAACGATTTTGTGACATTTGTATTCATCCCATAGAGTTCAATCATTCTTTGGATTGAGCAGTTTGAAATCACTGTTTCTGTGGAATCTGAGAAAGGACATTTGGAAACGCTCTTTAGAATACCCTGAAAAAGAAATAACCTCAGAGAGAAAACAGAAGGAAGCTTTCTGTGAAACTGCTCTGTGTCACGTGAATTCCCCTCACACAGTTAAGCTTCTCTTTTCATTGAGCAGTATCATAACACTGTTTTTGCTTAGTCTGTTAAGGGTTATTCAGGAGCACTTTGAGGCTTACGGTGAGAAAGAAAACGTCTTCAGATAGAAACTGGAGAGAAGCTTTCTGAGGAGCTGATTTGTGACGTGTGCAGTCCACTCACAGAAATATACCTTTCATCTCAAAGAGGATTCCGGAGTCCCTTTCGGACAAAGAGCTACCAAGAGACATTCGGGAGTATAGGGAGGGCTATGGAGAAAAAGGAAATATCCTCAGACAAAAAATGGAAAGAAGATTTCTGTGAAACTGCTTTGTGTTAGATATATTGATTCATCTCGCATAGTTAAAAGGTTTCTTGTATTACGCAGTTTGGAAACTTTGTCATGCATGGATCCACGAAGGGATATTCGGGAGCACATGCACGACTACGTTGAAAGAGGAGATATCTCCAGATAAAAACTGGATAGAAGCTTTCTGAGAAACTAGTTTGTGATGCATGCATTCCTCTCAGGGAGTTATACCTCTTTTCTCACAAGGCACTGTTTCAACACTGTTTCTGTGAAACCGAAAATGTGATATTTTGGAGCGCATTGAGGACTATGGTGAATAGTGAAATATACTGAAATAAAATCAAGCAGGAAACTTTCCAGGAATCTGCTCTCTCATATGTGCATTCACTTCACAGAGTTAATGCTAACTCTATGTTGCCCAGTTTTGAAACTCTGTCTTTGAAGGATCTGTGAAGGGACATTTAATGACGCCTGGAGGCATGTGGTAAGCAAGGAAACGTCTTCTGATTAAACCTGCAGAGAAACTTTCTGAGAAACTGCTTTGCGATGTGTGTATTCATCTCATAGAGTTAAACCATTCTTAGGATTGAGCAGCTTGAAATCACTGTCTTTGTGGAATCTGAGGAAGGACGTTTGGGAACGATCCTTAGAACATGGAGAAAGAAATATCCTCAGGTAAAATCCAGAAGGAAGCTTTCTGTGAAATTGCTCTGTGTCGTCGTAATTCCTATCACTCAGCTAAGCCTCTCTTTTCATTGAGCAGTTTTCTAACCCTGTGTATGTTTAGCATGTGAGGGAATATTCGGGAGCACTTTGAGGCTCACAGTGAAAAAGGAAATATGTTCAGACCAAAACTGGACAGAAGGTTTCGGAGGAACTGCTTTGTGACGTATGAATTACACTCAGTGTTATACCACTCTTCTCATACAGAATCAGGGAAACCCTTTTGGAGAAACAGGTGCCAAGTGATATTCGGGAGCATGTTGATGCCGATGGTGAAAAGGGATATAGCCTCAGACAAAAACTGGAAAGAAGCTTTCTAGGAAACTACTCAGTGATATTGTAATCATCTCACAAAATGAAGATTTCTTTACATTACACAGCTTGGAAACTCCTTCCCGGATGGATCTGCAAAGGGATATTTGGGATCACATTCGGGCCTATGGTGAAATAGGAAATATAGTCAGATAAAAACTGAAGAGAAGCTTTCTGAGTATCTGCTTGATGATGTTGCATTCCACTCAGCGGCTTATAACTTTCTTCTCATAAGGCACACTTTAAACACTGTTCTTGTGAAACTGAAAGAGTGATATTTGGAGCACATTGAAGAGTATTGCAGAAAGTGTAATGGCGTCCAATTAAAAACAGAAGGAAACACTCGAAGAAACTGCTCTCTGACATGTACATTCTTTTCACAGGGTTGGAGCTTACTCTGCATTTCCCATTTTGAAAGTCAGTCTTTGAGGGTTCTGGGAAGGGACAGTAAGTGGCAACCGAAGGCCTGTGTCGAGCAAGGAAATGTCTTCCTTCAAAAACTGGAGAGAAGCTTTCTGTGCAACTCTGTTGTGATGTTTGCATTCATCTCATAGAGTTAAATCATTCTTAGGATTGAGCAGCTTGAAATCACTGTCTTTGTGGAATCTGAGGAAGGACGTTTGGGAACGATCCTTAGAACATGGAGAAAGAAATATCCTCAGGTAAAATCCAGAAGGAAGCTTTCTGTGAAATTGCTCTGTGTCATCGTAATTCCTGTTGCTCAGCTAAGCCTCTCTATTCATTGAGCAGTTTTCTAACCCTGTGTATGTTTAGCATGTGATGGGATATTAGGGAGCACTTTGATGCTCACGGTGAAAAAGGAAATATGTTCAGACCAAAACTGGACAGAAGCTTTCGGAGGAACTGCTTTGTGATGTGTGAATTACACTCAGTGTTATACTTCTCTTCTCATACAGCATCAGGGAAACCCTTTTGGAGAAACATGTGTCAAGTGATATTCGGGAGCATGTTGATGTCGATGGTGAAAAGGGAAATAGCCTCAGACAAAAACTGGAAAGAAGCTTTGTAGGAAACTACTCTGTGATATGTGTAATCATCTCACAAAGTGAAGATTTCTTTACATTACGCAGCTTGGAAACTCCCTCCTGAATGGATTTGCAAAGGGACATTTGGGATCACATTTGGGCCTATGGTGAAATAAGAAATATAGTCAGATAAAAACTGAAGAGAAGCTTTCTGAGCATCTGCTTGATGATGTTGCATTCCACTCAGGGGGTTATATCTTTATTCTCATAAGGCACACTTTGAACACTGTAAAACCAAAAGAGTGATATTCGGAACACATTGAAGACTATTGCAAAAAGTGTAATGGCGTCCAATAAAAAACAGAAAGAAACACTCAAAGAAACTGTTCTCTGACATGTCCATTCTTTTCACAGGGATGGAGTTTACTCTGCATTTCCCAGTTTGAAAGTCGATCTTTGAGGGTTCTGGGAAGGGACAGTAAGTGGCAACCAAAGGCCTGTGTCGAGCAAGGAAATGTCTTCCTTCGATAACTGGAGAGAAGCTTTCTGTGCAACTCTGTTGTGATGTTTGCATTCATCTCATAGAGTTAAATCATTCTTTGGATTGAGCAGTTTGAAATCACTGTTTCTGGAATCTGAGAAAGGACATTTGGAAATTCTCTTCAGAATATCCTGAAAAAGAATTAACCTCAGAGAGAAACCAGAAGGAAGCTCTCTGGAAAAACTGCCCTGTGTCATGTAAATTCTGCTCACACTGTTAAGCTCCTCTTTGCATTGAGCAGTATCATAACACTGTATTTGCTTAGTCTGTGAAAGGGATATTCTGGAGCCCTTACAGGCTGAAAGTGAGAAAGGAAATGTCTTCAAATAGAAACTGGAGTGAAGCTTTCTGAGGAGCTGCTTTGTGATGTGTGCATTCCAGTCACAGAAATATACCTTTCTTCTCATAGAGGATTCCAGAAATCCTTTTGAAGAAAAAAGGCTACTCAGACAATCCTCCTCTCTTTTCAATGAACAGTTTTCTAACCTTGTGTAAGTTTAGCGTGTAATGTGATATTTGGGAGCACTTTGAGGCTTACAGTGAAAAAGGAAAAATGTTCTGACCGAAACTGGAGAGAAGCATCCCGAGGAACTGCTTAGTGACGTGTGCATTCCACTCACAGTGTTATACCTCTCTTCTCATACAGCCTCGGGGAAACCCTTTTGGAGAAACAGTTACCGAGTGATATTCGGGAGCATGTTGATGCTGATGGTGAAAAGGGAAATAGCCTCAGACAAAAACTGGAAAGACGCTTTCTAGGAAACAACTCTGTGATATGTGCAATCATCTCACATAGATAAAGCTTACTTTACATTACGCAGCTTGGAAATTCCCTCGTGGAGCAATCTGCGAAGGGATATGTGGGATCACATTCGGACCTGTAGTGAAATAGGAAATATAGTCAGATAAAAAATGGAGAAACTTACTGAGAAACTGCTTGGTGATGTGAACATTCGACTCCGGGACTTATAACTTTCTTCTCATAAAGCACAGCTTGAACACCGTTCCTGTAAAACCAAAAGAGTGAAATTCGGAGCACATTGAAGACTATGGCAAAAAGTGAAATGTTGTCCATTAGAAAACAGGAAAAAGCACTCGGAGAAATTGGTCTGTAACATATCCATTCTTTTCACAGGGTTAAAGCTTACTCTACATTTCCCAGTTTGAAAGTCAGTCTTTGACGGTTCTGTGAAGGGATAGTAAGTGGCAGCCAGAGGCCTGTGTGAGCAAGGAAATGTCTTCTTTTCAAAATTGGAATGAAGCTTTCTGCACAACTCTTTTCTGATGTTTGTATTCATCTCATAGAGTTAAATCATTCTTTGGATTGAGCAGTTTGAAATCACTGTTTCTGTGGAATCTGATAAAGGACATTTAGAAATGATGTTTAGAATATCCTGAAAAACGAATAACCTCAGAAAGAAACCAGAAGGAAGGTTTCTGTGAAACTGCTCTTTGTCACGTGAATTCTGCTCACACAGTTAAGCTTCTCTTTTCATTGAGCAGTATCATGACACTGTTTTTGTGTAGTCTGCGAAGGGTTATTCAGGAGCTCTTTCAGGCTTTCAGTGAGAAAGGAAACGTCTTCAGATAGAAACTGGAGAGAAGCTTTCTGTGGCGCTGCTTTGTGACGTGTGCATTCCACTTACAGAAATATACCTTTCTTCTCCTAGAGGATTCCGGAATCCCTTTTGGAGAAAAAGCTACCAAGAGACATTCGGGAGTATAGGGAGGGTTACGGAGAAAAAGGAAATATCCTCAGACAAAAACTAGAAGGAAGATTTCTGTGAAACTGCTTTGTGTTTGATATACTTATTCATCTCGCATAGTTAAAACTTATATTACGCAGTTTGCAAACTCCATCATGCACGGATCCGCGAAAGTACATTCAGGGGCACATTCAGACCTACGGTGAAACAGGAGATATCTTCCGATAAAACTGGAAAGAAGCTTTCTGAGAAACTACATTGTGATGTGTGCTTTCCACTCAGGGAATTATACCTCTTTTCTCACAACGCAGTGTTTGAACACTGTTCCTGTGAAACCGAAAAAGTGATATTTTGGAGTGCATTGAGGACTATGTCAAATAGTGAAATATACTGAAATAAAATCGAGGAAGAAGCACTACAAGGATCTCTTCTCTGATATGTGCTTTCACTTCACGGAGTAAATGCTTACTCTATGTTGCCCAGTTTCAAAACTTTGTCTTTGAAGAATCTGTGAAGGGATATTTTGTGATGCCAGGAGGCTTGTGGTGAGCAAGGAAACATCTTCCGATTAAACTTGCAGAGAAACATTCTGAGCAACTACTTTGTGATGTGTGTATTCGTCTCATAGGGTTAAACCATTCTTCGGATTGAGCAGCTTAAATCACGGTTTTTGTGGAATCTGAGGAAAGACATTTGTTAACGATCCTTAGATTATGGAGAAAGAAATATCCTCATGAAAAATCCAGAAGAAGCTTTCTGTGAAACTGCTCTGTGTCGCTTTAATTCCTCTTGCACAGTTCAGCCTCTCTTTTCATTGAACAGTTTTCTAACTCTCTTTATGTTTAGCGTGTGATGGGATATTCGGGAGCACTTTGAGGCTTACGGTGGAAAAGGAAATATGTTCAGTCAGAAACTGAAGAAAACCTTTCCGAGGATCTGCTTTGTGATGTGTTCATTCCACTCACGGTGTTATACGTCTTTTCTCATATAGCGTCGGGGAAACCCTTTTGGAGAAACAGGTACCAAGTGATATTCGAGAGCATGTTGATGCCGATGGTGAAAAGGGAAATAGCCTTGGCAAAAACTGGAAAGAAGCTTTCTAGGAAACTACTCTGTGATATGTGCAATCATCTAACATAGATAAAGCTTTCTTTACATTACGCAGTTTGGAAACTGTCATGGACGGATCCATGAAGGGACCTTCAGGAGCACATTCAGGAGTATGGTGAAAAAGGAAATATCTTCAGATAAAAACTGTAAAGAAGCTTTCTGTGAATCTGCTTTTTGTTATGTTTATTCATCTCACAAAGATGAACCTTTCTTTACATTACACAGCTTGGAAACTCCCTCGTGGATGGATCTGCGAAGGAATATTGGGGATCACATTCAGTCCTATGGGGAAATAGGAAATATAGTCAGATAAAAACTGGAGAGCAGCTTTCTGAGAAACTGCTTGGTGACGTGCATTCCACTCAGGGAGTTATAACTTTCTTCTCATAAGACACAGTTTGAACACTGTTCCTGTAAAACCAAAAGAGTAATATTCGGAGCACATTGAAGACTATTGCAAAAAGTGAAATCTCATCCAAAAAAAAAAAAAACAGAAAGATGCACTGGAATAAACTCTCTCTGTCATGTCCACTCTTTTGAGAGGGTTAAAGCTTACTCTACATTTCCCAGTTAGAAAGTCCGTCTTTTCGGGTTCCATGAAGGGATAGTAAGTGGCAACCGGAGGCCTTTGTTGAGCAAGGAAACATCTTCCATCGAAAATTGGAGAGAAATATTCTGCGCAACTCTTTTGTGATGTTTGTATTCATATCATAGAGTTAAATCATTCTTTGGAGTGAGCAGTTTGAAGTCATTCTTTGTGTGGAATGTGACAAAAGATATTTGGAAATGCTCTTTAGAATATCCTGAAAAAGATATAATCTCAGATAGAAACCAGAAGGAAGCTTTCTGTGATACTGATCTGTGTCAGGTGAATTTCCCTCACACAGTTAAGCTTCTCTTTTCATTGAGCAGTATCATAACGCTGTTTTTGTTTAGTCTGAGAGGGGATATTCAGGAGCACTTTCAGACTCATGATGAGAAAGGATACGTCTTCAGATAGAAACTGGAGAGAAGTCTTCTCAGGAGGTGCTTTGTGACGCATGCAATCCATTCACAGAAATATACCTTTCTTCTCCTAGAGGATTCCAGAATCCCTTTTGGAGTAAAAGCTACCAAGAGACATTCGGGATTACAGTGAAGGCTAAGTTAAAAAGGAATTATCCTTAGACAAAAACTGGAAAGAAGATTTCTGTCAATCTGCTTGTGTTAGCAATATTTATTAATCTCGCATAGTTAAAACTTTTCTTGTATTACGCAGTTAGGAAACTCTGTCATTTGTGATGTGTGCATTCCACTCATGGTGTTATACCTCTCTTCTCATACAGCATCAGGGAAACCCTTTTGGAGAAACAGGTACCAAGTGATATTAGGGAGAATGATGATGTCGATGGTGAAAAGGGAAATAGCCTCAGACAAAAACTGGAAAGAAGGTTTCTAGGAAACTACTCTGTGATGTGTGTAATCATCTCACGTAGATAAAGGTTTCCTTACATCACACAGCTGGAAAACTGTCATGGACGGATCCACGAAGGGACTTTCGTGAGCACACTCAGGACTATGGTGAAAAAGGAAATATCTTCAGATAAAAACTGGAAAGAAGCTTTCTGTGAATCTGCTTTTTGCTATGTTTAGTCAACTCACATACATGAATCTATGTTAACATTACGCACCTTGGAATCTCCCTCGTGGATGGATCCGCCAAGGGATATTTGTGATCACTTTCGGTCCTATGGTGATATAGGAAATATAGTCAGATAAAATCTGGAGAGAAGCTTTCTGAGAAACTGCTTGGTGACGTGTGCTTTCCACTCAGGGAGTTTTATTATTCTTCTCATAAAGCACAGTTTGAACACTATTCCTGTAAAACTAAAACAGTGATATTCGGAGCACATTGAAGACTATGGCAAAAAGTGAAATGTCGTGCAATAAAAAACAGAAAGAAACACTCGAAGAAACTGCTCTCTGACATCCCCATTCTTTTCACAGGGTTAAAGCTTGCTCTACATTTCCCAGTTTTGTAGTCGGCCTCTGAGGTTCTGCGACGGGATTGTAAGGGTCAACCAGAGGCCTGTGTTGAGCAAGGAAATGTCTCGCATCGAAAATGGCAGAGATGCTTCCTGCGCAACTCTTTTGTGACGTTTTCATTCATCTCAAAGAGTTAAATCATTGTTTGGATCGATCAGTTTGAAATCACTGTTTCTGTGGAATTAGAGAAGGACATTTGGAGATGCTCTTTAGAATATCCTGAAGAAGAAATAACCTCAGAGAAAAACCAAAAAGAAGCTTTATGTGAAACTGCTCCTTGTCACGTGAATTCCACTCACACAGTTAAGCTTCTCTTTTCCCTGAGTAGTATCATAACACTGTTTTTGTTTAGACTGTGAGGGATATCCAGGAGTGATTTGAGGGATACAGTGAGAAAGAAAACGTCTTCAGATGGAGACTGGAGAGAAGCTTTCTGAGGAGCTGCTTTGTGACGTGTGCATTCCACTCACAGAAATATACCTTTCTTCTCCTAGAGGATTACGGAATCCCTTTTGGAGAAAAAGCTACCAAGAGACATTTGGGAGTATAGGGACGTCTATGGTGAAAAAGGAAATATCCTCAGACAAAAGCTGGATAGAAGATTTCTGTGAAACTGCTTCGTGTTAGATATACCTATTCATCTCGCATAGTTCAAACCTTTCTTATATTACGCAGTTTGGAAGCTCCGTCGTGCACAGATCCGTGAAGGGACATTCAGGAGCACATTCTGTCCTTCGGTGAAAGAGGAGATATCATCAGATAAAAACTCGAAAGAAGCTTTCTGAGAAACTACTTTGTGATGTATGCATTCTACTCAGGGAGTTATACCTCTTTTCTAACAAGGCAGGGTTTGAACACTGTTCCTGTGAAAGCAAAAAAGTGATACTTCAGAGCACACTGAGGACTATGGCGAATAGTGAAATATAGTGCAATAAAATCGAGAAAGAAGCGTTCCAAGAATCCGGTCTCTGATATGAGCATTCACTTCACAAAATTTATGCTTGCTCTATGTTGCCTAGTTTCAAAATTCTGTCTTTGAAGAATCTGTGAAGGGATACTTAGTGACGCCCGGAGGCTTGTGGTGAGCAAGGAAACATCTTCCAATGAAACCTGCAGAGTAACTTTCTGAGCAAATGCTTTGGGATGTGTGTATTTGTCTCATAGATTTAAACTGTTCTTTGGATTCAGCAGATTGAAATCACTGTTTTTGTGGAATCTGAGGAAGGACATTTGGGAACGATCATTAGAACATGGAGAAAGAAATATCCTCAGGTAAAATCCAGAAGGAAGCTTTCTGTGAATCTACTCTGTGTCGTCTTAATTCCTCTTGCTTAGTTAAGACTCTCCTTACATTGAGCAGTTTTATAACCCTGTGTATGTTTAGCGTGTGATGGTACATTCGGGAGCACTTTGAGGCTTACGGTGAAAAAGGAAATGTGTTCAGACCAAACTGGAGAGAAGCTTTCTGAGGAACTAGTTTGTGACGTGGGATTCCACTCACAGAAATATACCTTTCTTCTCCTAGAGGATTCCGGAATCCCTTTTGGAGAAAAAGCTATTAAGAGACATTCAGGCATACAGGGACAGCTATGGTGAAAAAGGAAATATCCTCTGACAAAACTGGAGAGAAGGTTTCTGTGAAACTGCTTCATGTTAAATATATCTATTCATCTCGCATAGTTCAAACCTTTCTTATATTATGCAGTTTGGAAACTCTGTCATGCAGGAATTTGTGAAGGGACATGTAGGAGCACATTCAGGCCTATGGGAAAGAGGAGATATCTTCAGATAAAACGGGATAGAAGCTTTCTGAGAAACTACTTGTGATGTATGCATTCCGCTCAGTAGTTATACCTCTTTTTTCACAAGGCAGTGTTTAAACACTGTTCCTGTGTAACTGAGACAGTGATATTTCAGAGCGCATTGAGGACTATGGGAAATAGTGAAATATACTGGAATAAAGTAAAGAAAGAAGCGTTCCAAGAATCTGCTCCCTGATATGCGCATTCACTTCAGAGAATTTATGCTTACTCTATGTTGCCCAGTTTTGAAATTCTGTCTTTGAAGAATCTGTGAAGGGATATTTAGTGATGCTCAGAGGCTTGTGGTGAGCAAGGAAACATCTTCTGAAGCAACCTGCAGAGTAACATTCTGAGCAACTGCTTTGCGAAGTGTGTATTCGTCTCATGGATTTAAACCGTTCTTTGGATTGAGCAGATTGATATCACTGTTTTTGTGGAATCTGAGGAAGGACATTTGGGAATGATCCTTAGAACTTGGAGAAAGAAATATCCTCAGGTAAAATCAAGAAAGAAGATTTCTGTGAAGCTACACTGTGTCGTCTTAATTCCTCTCACTTAGTTAAGCTTCTCCTTACATTAAGTAGTTTTATAACCTTGTGTATGTTTAGGGTGTGATGGGACATTTGGGAGCACTTTGAGGCTTACGGTGAAAATGAAAATATGTTCCGACCGAAACTGGAGAGAAGCTTTCCGAGGAACTGCTTTGTGATGTGTGTATTCCACTCATAGTGTTATACCTCTCTTCTCATACAGCGTCGGGGAAACCCTTTCAGAGAAACAGGTTACAAGTGATATTCGGGAGCATGTTGATGCCGATGATGAAAAGGGAAATAGCCTCAGACAAAACCTGGAAGAAAGCTTTCTAAGAAACTACTCTCTGATATGTGTCATCATCTCACAGGGTAAAGGTTTCCTTACGTTACACAGCTTGAAAATTATCATGGACGGATCCATGAAAAGACGTTTGGGAGCACACTCAGGACTATGGTGAAAAAGGATATCTTCCGATAAAAACTGGAAAGAAGCTTTCTGTTAATCTGCTTTATTCTATGTTTATTATTCTCACGTAAATGAAGCTTTCCTTTCATTACACAGCTTGGAAACTACCTCGTGGATGGATCCATGGATGGATATTTGAGAAAACATTTGGGCCTATGGTCAAATAGGAAATAAAGTCAGATAAAAACTGGAGAGAAGCTTTCTGAGAGACTGCTTGGCGATGTGTGCATTCCACTCAGGGAATTTTAATGCTCTTCTCATAAGGCACAGTTTGACACTGTTCCTGTAAAACCAAAAGAGTGATATTTGGAGCACATTGAAGACTGTGGCAAAAGGTGAAATGTCGTCCAATAAAAAACAGAAAGAAGCACTGGAAGAAGCTGCTCTCTGACATGCCCATTCTTTTCAAAGGGTTAAAGCTTACTCTACATTTCCCAGTTTGAAAGTCAGCCTCTGAGAGTTCTGCAAAGGGATAATAAGTGGCATCCGGAGGCCTGTGTCAAGCAAGGAAATGTCTCCCATCGAAAATTGGAGAGAAGCTTTCTGCGCAACTTTTTTGGGATGTTTGTGTTCATCTCAAAGAGTTAAATCATTCTTTGGATTGAGCAGTTTAAGATCACTGTTTCTGTGGAATCTTAGAAAGGGCATTTGGAGATGTGCTTTATAATATCCTGAAAAAGACATAACCTCAGAGAGAAACCAGAAGGAAGCTTTCCGTGAAGCTGCTCTGTGTCACGTGTATTCCACTCACACAGTTAAGCTTCTCTTTTTATTGAGCAGTATCATAACACTGTTTTTGTTTAGACTGCGAAGGGATATTCAGGAGTGATTTGAGGGATACGGTGAGAAAGGAAATGTCTTCAGATAGAAACTGGAGAGAAGCTTTCTGAAGAGCTGCTTTGTGATGTGTGCATTCCACTCAGAGAAATATACCTTTCTTCTCCTAGAGGATTCCGGAATCCCTTTTTGAGAAAAAGCTACCAAGAGACATCGGGTGTATAGGGACGGCTATGGTGAAAAAGGAAATATTTTCAGACAAACCTAGAAAGACTATTACTGTGAAACTGCTTCATGTTAGATATACCTATTCATCTTGCATAGCTCAAACCTTTCTAATATTACGCAGTGTGGAAACGCCGTCATGCACGGATCTGTGAAGGGACATTCGGGAGCACATTCAGGCCTATGGTGAAAGAGGAGATATCTTCAGATAAAAACTGGATAGAAGCTTTCTGAAAAAACTACTTGTGATGTATGCATTCCGCTCAGGGAGTTATGCCTCTTTTCTGACAAGGCAGTATTTAAACTCTGTTCCTGTGTAACTGAAAAAGTGATATTCCTGAGTGCTTTGAGGACTATGGCAAATAGTGGAATATACTGAAATAAAATCTGGAAAGAAGCATTCCAAGAATCTGCTCTCTGATATGTGCATTCACTTCACAGAATTTATGCTTACACTATGTTGCCCAGATTCGAAATTCTGTCTTTGAAGAATCTGTGAAGGGATATTTAGTGACGCCCAGAGGCTTGTGGTGAGCAAGGAAACATCTTCCGATGCAACCTGCAGACTAACTTTCTGAGCAACTGCTTTGTGATGTGTGTATTCGTCTCATGGATTTAAACCATTCTTTGAATTGAGCAGATTGAAATCACTGTGCTTGTGGAATCTGAGGAAGGACATTTGGGAATGATCCTTTGAACATGGAGGAAGAAATATCCTCAGGTAAAATCCAGAAGGAAGCTTTCTGTGAAACTACTCAGTGACGCCTTAATTCCTCTCGTTTAGATAAGCCTCTCCTTACGTTGAGTTGTTTTATAACCCTGTGTATATTTAGCGAGTGATGTGACATTCGGGAGCAGTTTGAGGCTTATGGTGAGAAAGGAAATATGTTCAGACCAAAACTGGACAGAAGCTTTCAGAGGAACTCCTTTGTGACGTGTGCATTCCACTCACAGAAATATACCTTTCTTCTGCTAGAGGATTCCGGAATCCCTTTTGGAGAAAAAGCTACCAAGAGACATCGGGAGTATATTGATGGCTATGGTGAAAGAGGAAATGACCACAGACAAAACTGGAAAGAAAATTTCGGTGAAACTGCTTCGTGTTAGTTATATCTATTCCTCTCGCAGATTTCAAACCTTTCTCATATTATGCAGTTTGGAAACTCTGTCATTCACGAATCCATGAAGGGACATTCGGGAGTACATTCAGGCCTACGGTGAAAGTGATGATATTTTCAGATAAAAACTGGATAAAAGCTTTGTTAGAAACTACTTGTGAAGTATGCATTCCGCTCAGTTATTTATACCTCTTTTCTCACAAAGCAGCGTTTAAACACTGTTCCTGTGTAACCGAAAATGTGATATTTCAGAGCACACTGAGGACTATGGCAAATAGTGAAATATAATGAAATAAAATCGAGAAAGAAGCATTCCAAGAATCTGCTCTCTGATATGTGCATTAACTTCACAGAATTTATGCTTGCTCTACATTGCCCAGTTTCGAAATTCTGTCTTTGAAGAATCTGTGAAGGGATATTTAGTGACCCCCGGAGGCTTGTAGTGAGCAAGGAAACATCTTCCAATGAAACCTGCAGAGTAACTTTCTGAGCAACTGTTTGCAATGTGTGTATTCGTCTCATAGATTTAAACCATTCTTCAGATTGAGTAGATTCAATTCACTGTTTTTGTGGAATCTGAGGAAGGACATTTGTGAATGATCCTTAGAACCTGGAGAAAGAAGTATCCTCAGGTAAACTCCAGAAGGAAGCTTTCTGTGAAACGACTCTGTGTTGTCTTAATTCCTCTCACTTAGTTAAGCCTCTCCTTATGTTGAGTAGTTTTAAAACCCTGTGTATGTTTAGCGTGTGATGGTACATTCGGGAGCACTTTGAGGTTTACAGTGAAAAAGGAAATATGTTCAGACCGAAACTGGAGAGAAGCTTTCCAAGGAACTGCTTTGTGACGTGGGCATTCCACTCACAGTGCTATACCTCTCTTCTCAAACAGCGTCGGGGAGACCCTTTTGGAGAAACAGGTACCAGGTGATACTCGGGAGCATGTTGATGCTGATGATCAAAAGGGAAATAGCCTCAGACAAAACCACAAAAGAAGCTTTCTAGGAAACTACTCTGTGATATGTGTAATCATCTCACAGAGATAAAGGTTTCCTTATATTACACAGCTTGAAAACTGTCATGGAGGGATCCACGAAGGGATTTTCAGGAGCACACTCAGGACTGTGGTGAAAAAGGAAATATCTGCAGATAAAAACTGGAAAGAAGCTTTCTGTTAATCTGCTTTTCTCTATGTTTATTCTTCTCACATCGATGAAGCATTCTTTACAATACACAGCTTGGAAACACCCTCGTGGATGGATCCAAGAAGGGATATTTGGGATCACATTCGGACCTATGGTCAAATAGGAAATAGAGGCAGATAAAAACTGGAGAGAAGCTCTGTGAGAAATTGCTTGATGATGTGTGCATTCCACTCAGGGAGTTTTAATGTTCTTCTCATAAGGCACAGTTTGAACACTGTTTCTGTAAAATCTAAAGAGTGATATTTGGAGCACATTGAAGACTGGGGCAAAAAGTGAAATGTCGTCCAATAAAAAACAGAAAGAAGTACTTGAAGAAACTTCTCTCTGACATGCCCATTCTTTTCACAGGGTTAAAACTTACTCTACATTTCCCAGTTTGAAAGTCGGCCTCTGAGGGTTCTGCGAAGGGATAGTAAGTGACAACTGGAGGACATTGTCGAGCAAGAAAATATCTCCCATTGAAAATGAGAGAGAAGCTTTCTGCGTATCTCTTTTGTGATGTTTGTATTCATCTCAAAGAGTTAAATCATTCGTTGGATTGAGCAGTTTGAAATAACTGTTTCTTGGAATCTGAGAAAGGACATTTGGAGATGCTCTTTAGAATATCCTGAAAAAGAAATAACGTCAGAGAGAAACCAAAAGGAAGCTTTCTGTGAATCTGCTCTGTGTCACGTGAATTCCGCTCACACAGTTAAGCTGCTCTTTTCATTCAGCAGTATCATAAAACTCTTTTTGTTTAGACTGTGAAGCAATATTCAGGAGCGATTTGGTGGTTACGGTGAGAAAGGAAACGTCTTCGGATAGAAACTGGAGAGAAGCTTTCTGAGGAGCTGCTTTGTGACGTGTGCATTCCACTCACAGAAATATACCTTTCTTCTCCTAGAGGATTATGGAATCCCTTTTGGTGAAAACGCTACCAAAAGACATTCGGGAGTATAGGGAGGCTATGGTGAAAAAGGAAATATCCTCAGACAAAAAATGGAAAGGAGATTTCTGTGAAACTGCTTCATGTTAGCTATATCTACTCATCTTGCATAGTTAAAACTTTGCTTATATTACGCAGTTTGGAAACTCCATCATACACGAATCCACGAAGGGACATTCGGGAGCACATTCATGCCTACAGTGAAAGAGGAGATATCTTCAGTTAAAAACTGGATAGAAGCTTTCTGAGAAGCTACTTGTGATGTATGCATTCTGCTCAGGGAGTTATACCACTTTTCTCACAAGGCAGTGTTTAAACACTATTCCTGTGTAACTGAAAAGTGATATTTCAGAGCGCATAGAGGACTATGGCAAATAGTGAAATATACTGAAATAAAATCGAGAAAGAAGCATTCCTAGAATGTTGTCTCTGATATGTGCATTCACTTCACAGAATTATTGCTTACTGTTTGCTCCCCAGTTTCGACATTCTCTCTTTGAAAAATCTGTGAAGGGATATTTAGTGACGATCAGAGGCTTGTGGTGAGCAAGGAAGCATATTCCAATGAAACCTGCAGAGTAACTTTCTGAACAACTGCTTTGCGATGTGTGTATTCATCTCATAGATTTAAACCGTTCCTTGGATTGAGCTGATTGAAATCACTATTTTTGTGGAATCTGAGGACGGAGAGTTGGGAACCATCCTTAGAACATGGAGAAAAAAATATCCTCAGGTAAAGAACAGAAGGAAGCTTTCTGTCAAACTCTTCTGTGAAGTCTTAGTTCCTATCATTTAGTTAAGCCTCTCCTTACGTTAAGTAGTTTTATAACCCTTTGTATGTTTAGCGTGTGATGGGACCTTTGGGAGCACTTTGAGGCTTACAGTGAAAACGGAAATATGTTCAGACCGAAACTGGAGAGAAACTTTCCGAGGAACTGCTTTGTGACCTGTGCATTGCACTCACAGTGTTATACCTCTCTTCTCATACAGCGTCGGGGAAACCCTTTTGGAGAAACAGGTACCAAGTGATATTCAGGAGCATGTTGATGCCGATGATGAAAAGGGAAATAGCCTCTCACAAAACCGGGAAAGAAGCTTTCTTTTAAACTACTCTGTGATATGAGTAATCATCTCACAGAGCTAAAGGTTTCCTTACATTACACAGCTTGAAAATTATCATGGATGGATCCACGAAAAGACTTTTGGGAGCACACTCAGGACTATAGTGAAAAAGGATATATCTTCAGGTAAAAACTGGAAAGAAGCTTTCTGTGAACCTGCTTTTTCTATGTTTGTTCTTCTCACATAGATGAAGGATTCTTTATTTTATGCAGCTTGGAATCTCCCTCGTGGATGGATCCACGAAGGGATATTTGGGATCACATTCGGGGCTATTGTCAAATAGGAAATATAATCAGATAAAAACTGGAGAGAAGCTTTGTGAGAAACTGCTTGGATATTGTGGATTCCACTCAGGGAGTTTTAATGTTCTTCTCATAAGGCACAGTTTGAACACTGTTCCTGTAAAACCAAAAGAGTAATATTCGGAGCCCATTGAAGACTGTGGCAAAAAGTGAAATGTCGTCCAATAAAAAACAGAAGGAAGCACTCAAAGAAACTGCTCTCTGACATGCCCATTCTTTTCACATGGTTACTTACTCTACATTTCCCAGTTTGAAAGTCAGCATCTGAGGGTTCTGCGAAGGGATATTAAGTGGCAACCGGAGGACTGTGTTGAGCAAGGAAATGTCTCCCATTGAAAATTGGAGAGAAGCTTTCTGTGCAACTCTTTTGAGATGTTTGTGTTCGCCTCAAGGAGATATATCATTCTTTGGATTGAGTAGTTTGAAATCACTGTTTCTGTGGAATCTGAGAAAGCACATTTGGAGGTGCTCTTTAGAATGTCCTGAAAAAGAAATAACCTCAGAGAGAAACTAGAAGGAAATCTTTCTGTGAAACTGCTCTGTGCCATGTGAATTCCACTCACAAAGTTAAGCTTCTCTTTTCACTGAGCAGTATCATAACACTGTTTTTGTTTAGACTGTGAAGGGATATTCAGGAGCGATTTGAGAGTTATGATGAGAATGGAAACCTCTTCAGATAGAAGCTGGAGAGAAGGTTTCTGAGGAGCTGCTTTGTGACATGTGCATTCCACTCACACAAATATACCTTTCTTCTCCTAGGGGATTACAGAAATCCTTTTAGAGAAAAAGCTACCAAGAGACATTCGGGAGTATATGGATGGCTATGGTGAAAAAGGAAATATCCTCAGACAAAACTGGAAAGAAGATTTCCGTGAATCTGCTTCATGTTAGATATATCTATTCATCTCACATAGTGGAAACCTTTCTTGTATTATGCAGTATGCAAACTCCGTCATGCATGAATCTGTGAAGGGACATTTGGGAGCACATTCAGGCCTACGGTGAAAGAGGAGATATCTTCAGATAAAAACTGGAGAGAAGCTTTCTGAGAAACTACTTGTGATGGATGCATTCCGCTCAGGAAGTTATACCTTTTTTCTCACAAGGCAGTGTATAAACACCGTTCCTGTGTAACCGAAAAGGTGATATTTTGGAGCTCATTGAGGACTATGGAAAATAGTGAAATATACTGCAATAAAATCGAGAAAGAAGCATTCCGAGTATCTGTTCTCTGATATGTGCATTGACATCAGGGAATCTATGCTTACTCTATGTTGCCCAGTTTCGAAATTCTGTCTTTGATAAATCTGTGAAGGGATATTTAGTGACGTCCGGAGGCTTGTTGCGAGCAAGGAAACATCTTCCGATGAAACCTGCAGAGTGACTTTCTGTGCAACTGCTTTGCAATGTGTGTATTCGTCTCATAGAGTTAAGCAATTATTTTGATTGAGGAGTTTGAAATCACTGTTTCTGTGGAATCAGAGAAAGGACATTTGGAAACGCTCTTTAGAATATCCTGAAAAAGAAATAACCTCAGAGAGAAACCAGAAGGAAGCTTTCTGTGAAACTGCTCTGTGTCACATGAATTCCGCTCACACAGTTAAGCTTCTCTTTTCATTGAGCAGTATAAAAACACTGTTTTTGTTTAGTCTGTGAAAGGGATATTCAGGTGCACTTTGAGTCTAACGGTGAGAAAGGAAACATCTTCAGATAGAAAGTGGAGAGAATATTTCTGAGGAACTGCATTGTGACGTGTGCATTTCACTCTCAGAAATATACCTCTCTTCTCATAGAGGATTCCAGAATCCATCTTGGAGAAAAGGCTACTAAGAGACATTCGGGAGTATAGTGATGGCTATGGTGAAAAAGGAAATATCCTCAGAATTAAACAGGAAAGAAGATTTCTGTGAAACTGCTTTTTGTTAGATATATTGATACATCTCGCATAGTTAAAACCTTCCTTATATTACACAGTTTGGAAACTCCATCATGCATGGATCCGCGAGGGGATATTCCAGAGCAAATACAGGCCTACAGTGATGGAGGAGATATCTTCAGATAAAAACTGGAGAGAAGTTTTCTCAGAAACTACTTTATGATGTATGGATTCCACTCAGGGAGTTATACCTCTTTTCTCACATGGCAGTGTTTAAACACCTTTCCTGTTAAATCGAAAAAGTGATATTTCGGAGCACATTGAAGACTATGGCGAATAGTGAAATATACTGAAATAAAATCGAGGAAGAAGCGTTCCAAGAATCTGATCTCTGGTATTTGCATTCACTTCACAGAGTTAATGCTTACTGTAAGTTGCCCAGTTTCAAAACTCTGTCTTTGAAGAATCTATGAAGGGATACTTAGTGACACCCGGAGGCTTGTGGTGAGCAAGGAAACGTCTTCCGATGAAAACTGCAGAGAAAATTTCTGAGCAACTGCTTTGTGATGTGTGTATTCGTCTCATAGAGTTAAACCATTCTTTGGATTGAGCAGCTTGAAATCACTGTTTCTGTGGAATCTGAGGAAGGACTTTTGGGAATGATCCTTTGAATATGCAGAAAGAAATATCTTCAGGTAATATCCAGAAGGAAGCTTTCTGTGAAACTGCTCTGTGACGTCTTAATTCCTATGACGCAGTTAAGCCTCCCTTTTCATTGAGCAGTTTTCTAACCCGTGTATTTTGAGTGTGTGATGGGATATTCGGGAGTAGTTTGAGGCTTACGGTGAAAAAGGAAACATGTTCGGACCAAAACTGTAGAGAAGCTTTTTGAGAAACTGCTTTGTGACGTGTGCATTACACTCACAGTGATATACCACCCTTCTCATACAGCGTGAGGGAAACTGTTTTGGAGAAACAGCTACTAAGTGATATTCGGGAGCATGTTGATGCCGATGGTGAAAGGGGAAATAGCCTCAGACAAAAACTGGAAAGAAGTTTTCTAGGAAACTACTCTGTGATATCCGTAATCATCTCACATAGATAAGCTTTCTTTACCTTACGCAGCTTGGAAACTGTCATGGACGGATCCACGAAGGGACCTTCAGGAGCACATTCAGAACTATTTCAAAAAAGAGAATATCTTCAGATAAAAACTTGAAAGAAGCTTTCTGTGAATCTGCTTTTTGCTATGTTTATTCATCTGACATAGATGAAGCTTTATTTACCTTATACTGCTTGTAAACTCCCTCATGGATGGATCCGCAAAGGGATATTTGGGATCACATTCTGGCCTATGGTAAAATAAGAAATATAGTCAGATAAAAACTGGAGAGAAGCTTTCTGAGAATCTGCTTGGTGATGTGTGCATTTCACTCAGGGAGTTATCACTTTCCTCTCTTAAGGCACGGTTTGAACACTGTTCCTGTAAAACCAAAAGAGTGATATTCGGAGCACATTGAAGACTATGGCAAAAAGGGAAATATCGTCCAATAAAAAACAGAAAGAAGCACTCAAAGAAACTGCTGTCTTACATGTCCGTTCTATTCACAGGGTTAAAACTACTCTACATTTCCCAGTTTGAGAGTCGGTCTTTGAGGGTTTTGCGAAGCAATAGTAAGTAGCAACCGGAGGCCTGTGTCGAGCAAGGAAATGTCTTCAATCGAATATTGGAGAGAATTTTTCCATGCAACTTCTTTGTGATGCTTGTATTCATCTCATAGAGTGAAATAATTCTTTTGATGGAGCAGCTAGAAATCACTGCTTCTGTGGAATCTGAGAAAGGACATTTGGAAACGCTCTTTAGAATATCCAGAAAAAGAAATAACTTCAGAGAGAAACCAGAAGGAAGCTTTCTGTGAAACTGTTCTGTGGCACGTGAATTCCTCTCACACAGTTAAGCTTCTCTTTACATTGAGCAGTATCATAACTCTGTTTTTGTTTAGTCTGTGAAGGGATGTTCAGAAGCGCTTTGAGGCTTACGGGGAGAAACGAAACGTCTTCAGATAGAAACTGGAGAGAAGCTTTCTGAGGAGCTGCTTTGTGACGTGTGCATTCCACTCACAGAAATATACCTTTTTCTCATAGAGGATTCTGGAATCCCTTTTGGAGAAAAAGCTACCAAGGGACATTCGGGAGTATAAGGATGGCTATGGTGAAACAGGAAATATCCTCAGACAAAAACTGGAAAGAAGATTTCTGTGAAAATGTTTTGTGTTAGATAGATTGATTCATTACACATACTTAAAACTTTTCTTAAATTACACAGATTGGAAACTCCGTCATGCACGGATTCGCGAAGGGACATTTGGGAACACATTCAGGCTTACGGTGAAAGTGGAGATATCTTCAGATAAAAACTGGAGAGAAGCTTTCGGATAAACTACTTTGTGGTGTATGCATTCCACTCAGGGAGTTATACCACTTTTCTCACTAGGCAGTGTTTGAACACTGTTCCTGTGACACTGAAAAAGTTATATTTCAGAGCGCATTGAGGACTATGGCGAATAGTGAAATATACTGAAGTAAAATCGAGCAAGAAGCGTTCCAAGAATCTGCTCTCGGATATGTGCATTCACTTCACAGAGTTAATGGTTACTCTATGTTGCCCAGTTTCAAAACTCTGTCTTTGAAGAATCTGTGAAGGGATATTTAGTGACGCCCGGAGGCTTATGGTGAGCAAGAAAACGTCTTCAGATAAAACATGCAGAGATTCTTTCTGAGCAACTGCTTTGTGATGTCTGTATTTTTCTCATAGAGTTAAACAATTCTTTGGATAGAGCAGCTTGAAATCACTGTTTTTGTGGAATCTGAGGAAGGACATTTGGGAATGATCCTTAGAATATGGAGAAAGTAATATCCTCAGGAAAATTGCAGAAGAAAGCTTTCTGTGAAACTGTTCTGTGTCGTCTTAATTCCTCTTGCTCAGTTAAGACTCTCTTTTCATTGAGCAGTTTTCTAACCCTGTGTATGTTAAGTGTGTGATGGTATATTCGGGAGCCCTTTGAGGCTTACTTTGAAAAAGGAAATATGTTCAGACCGAAACGGGGGAGAAGCTTTCTGAGGAACTGCTTTGTGCTGTGTGCATTGAACTCACACTACTCTGTGATGTGTGTAATCATCTCACATAGATAAATCTGTATTTGCATTACACATCTTGAAAACTGTCATGGACAGATCCACGAAGGGACATTTGGGAGCACATTCAGGACTATGGTGAAAAGGGAAATATGTTCACATAAAAACTGGAAAGAACCTTTCTGTGAATCTGCTTTGTGCTATGTTTATTCATCTCACATACATGAAGCTTTCCTTACATTATGCAGCTTGGAAATTCCCTCGTGGATGGATCCGAGAAGGGACATTCAGAACCACATTCAGGCCTATGGTGAAAAAGGAGATATATTCAGATAAAAACTGGATAGAAGCTTTCTGAGGAACTACTTTCTCATAAGGCACAGTTTGAACACTGTTCCTGTAAAACCAAAAGAGTGATATTCGGAGCACATTGAAGACTATGGCAAAAAGTGAAATGTCATCCAATAAAAAGCAGAAAGAAGCACTCAAAGAAATTGCTCTCTGACATGTCCATTCTTTTCACAGGGTTAAAGCATACCATACATGTCCCAGTTTGAAAGTCGGTCTTTGAGCGTTCTGCGAAGGAATAGTAAGTGGCAACCCGAGGCCTCTGTCGAGCAAGGAAATGTCTTCCATCGAAAATTGGGGAGAAGCATTCTGCGCAACTTTTTTGTGATGTTTGTATTCATCTCACAGAGTGAAATCATTCTTTGGGTTGAGCAGTGTGAAATCACAGTTTCTGTGGAATCTGAGAAAGGACGTTTGGAAACGCTCTTTAGAATACCCTGTAAAAGAAATAACCTCAGAGAGTAACCAGAAGGAAGCTTTCTGTGAAACTGCTCTGTGTCACGTGAATTCCCCTCACACAGTTATGCTTCTCTTTTCCTTGAGCAGTATCATAACACTGTTTTTGTATAGTCTGAGAAGGGATATTCAGAAGTGCTCTGAGGCTTTCAGTGTGAAAGGAAACGTCTTTAGATAGAAATTGGGGAGAAGCTTTCTGAGGAGTTGTTTTGTGATGTGTGCATTCCACTCACAGAAATATACCTTTCTTCCCCTAGAGCATTCTGGAATTCCTTTTGGAGAAACAGCTACCAAGAGACATTCAGGAGTATAGCAGCAGCTACGGTGAAAAAGTAAATATCCTCAGACAAATACTAGGAAGAAGATTTCTCTAAAACTGCTTTGTATTAGATATATTCATTCATATTCCATAGTTAAAACTTTTGTTATATTACACAGTTTGGAAACTCCGTCATGCACGGATCTGTGAAAGGATACTCAGGAGCACATTCAGGCCTATGGTGAACGAGGAGATATCTTCAGTTAAAACCTGGAGAGAAGCTTGCTGAGAAACTACTTTGTGAGGCATGCATTCCACTCAGGGAGTTATACCTCTTTTCTCACAAGGCAGTGTTTGAACACTGTTCCTGTGAAACCGAAAACGTTATATTTTGGAGCACATTAAGTACTATTGCGAATAGTGAAATATACTGACATAAAATTGAGGAAGAAGCGTTCCAAGAATCTACTCTCTGACATGTGCATTCATTTCACAGAGTTAATGCTTAATCTATTTTTCCCAGTTTTGAAACTACGTCTTTGAAAAATCCGTGAAGGGATATTTGGTGGCACCCAGAGGCTTGTGTTGAGCAAGCAAACGTCTTTCGATGAAACCTGCAGAGAAACTTTCTGCGTAACTACTTTGTGATGTGCATATTCGTCTCATAGAGTTTGGTCACTCTTTGGATTGAGCAGCTTGAAATCACTCTTTTTGTGGAATCTGAGGAAGAACATTTGGGAACGATCCTTAGAATATGGAGAAAGAAATATCCTCAGGTAAAATCCAGACGGAAGCTTTCTGTGAACCTACACTGTGTCGCCTTAATTCCTCTAGCTCAGTTAAGCCTCTCTTTTCATTGAGCAGTTTTCTAACCCTGTGTATGTTTAGCGTGTGATGGGATATTCGTGAGCACTTTGAGGCTTACAGTGATAAAGGAAATATGTTCAGACCGAAACTGGAGAGAAACCTTCCGAGGAACTGCTTTATAATGTATGCATTCCACTCACAGTGTTATACCTCTCTTCTCATACAGCGTCGGGGAAACCCTTTTAGAGAAACAGGTACCAAGTGATATTCGGGAGCATGACGATGCTGATGGTGAAAAGGGAAAAAGCCTCAGAGAAAAACTAGAAAGAATTTTTCTAGGAAACTACTTTTTGATATGTGTAATAATCTCACATAGATAATGCTTTTTTTACATTACACAGCTTGGAATCTTTCGTGGTCGTATCCACAAAGGGACCATCGGCAGCACATTCAGGACTATGGAGGGAAAGTTAATATCCTCAGATAAAAACTGTAAAGAAGCTTTCTGTGAATATGCCTTTTGCTATATCTATTCATCTCACATAGTTGAAGGTATCTTTACATTACACGGCTTGGAAACTCCCCCATGGATGGATCTGTGAAAGGTTTTTTGGGATTATATTGGGCCAATGGTGAAATAGAAAATATAGTCAGATAAATACTGGAGAGAAGCATTCTGAGAGACTGCTTGGTGATGTGTGCATTCCACGCAGGGAGTTATAACTTTCTTCTCATAAGGCACAGTTTGAACACTGTTCCTGTAAAAGCAAAAGAGTGATATTTGGAGCACATTGAAGAATATGGCAAAAAGTGAAATGGCGTTCAATAAAAAACAGAAAGAAGCACTCGAAGAAACAGCTCTCTGGCACGTCCATTCTTTTCACAGGGTTAAAGCTTTCTCTACATTTCCCAGTTTGAAAGTCGGTCTTTGAGGTATCTGAGAAGGGATAGTAAGTGGCAACCGGAGGCCTGTGTCAAGCAAGGTAATGTCTTCCATCGAAAATTGGAGAGAAGATTTCTGTAAATCTACTTTGTGATGCTTTTGTACATCCCATAGAGTTAAATCATTCTTTAGATTGAGCAGTTTGAAATCACTCTTTCTGTGGAATCTGAGAAAGGATATTTGGAAACACTCTTTAGAATACCCTGAAAAAGAAACAACCTCAGAGAGAAACCAGAAGGAAGCTATCTGTGGAACTGCTCTGTGTCACGTGAATTCTGCTCACACAGTTAAGCTTCTCTTTTCATTGAGCAGTATCATGACACTGTTTTTGTTGAATCTGCAAAGTGATATTCAGGAGCGATTTGAGGCATATGGTGAGAAAGGAAACGTCTTCAGATAGAAACTGGAGAGAAGCTTTCTGAGGAGCTGCTTTGTGACGTGTGCATTCCACTCACAGAAATATACTTTTCTTCTCCTAGAGGATTCCGGAATCCCTTTTGGAAGAAGAGCTACCAAGAGACATTCTTTAGTATAGGGAGGACTATGGTGAAAAAGGAAATATCCTCAGACAAAAACTGGAAAGAAGATTTCTGAGACACTGCTTTGTGTTAGATATATTTATTCATCTTGCATAGTTAAAACTTTTCTTATATTACGCTGTTTGGAAACTCCGTCATGCACGGATCCACGAAGGGACTTTCAGGAGCACATTCAGACCTACGGTGAAAGAGGAGATAACCTCAGATAAAAATTGGATAGAAGATTTCGGAGAAACAATTTTGTGATGTATGCATTCCACTCAGGGAGTTATACACCTTTTCTCACAAGGCAGTGTTTGAACACTGTTCCTGTGAAACCAAAAAAGTGATATTTCGGAGCGCTTTGAGAACTATGGCAAGTAGTGAAATATACTGAAATAAAATCGAGGAGGAAGCGTTCCAAGAATCTGTTCTCTGATATGTGCATTCACTTCCAGAGGTAATGCTTACTTAGTGTTGCCCAGTTTTGAAACTCTGTCTTTGAAGAATCTGTGAAGGGATATTTAGTGACAACCGGAGTCTTGTGGTAAGCAAGGAAACATCTTTCAATTAAACTTGCAAAGAAACTTTCTGAGCAACTGCTTTCTGATGTGTGTTTTCGTCTCATAGAGTTAAACCATTATTTTGATTGAGCAGGTTGAAATCACGTTTTTTGTTGAATTTGAGGAACAACATTTGTAAACGATCTTTAGGTTATGAAGAAAAATATCCTCAGGAAATATCCAGTAGAAAGCTTTCTGTAAAACTACTCTGTGTCATCTTAATTCCTTTCACTCAGTTAAGCCTCTCTTTTCAATGAATTGTTTTCTGACACTGTATGTTTAACGTATGATGGGATATTCGTGTGCACTTTGAGGCTTATGGTGAAAAAGGAAATATGTTCAGAATGAAATTGGAGAGAAGCATTCTGAGGAACTGCTTAGTGATGTCTGCATTCCACTCACAGTTTTATACCTGTCTTCTCAAACAGTGTTGGGGAATACCTTTTGGAGAAACAGGTACCAAGTGATATTCAGGAGCATGTTGATGCCGATGGTGTAAAGGGAAATAGCCTCGACAAAAACTGGAAAGAAGTTTCTAGGAAACTACTCTGTGATATGTGTAATCTTCTCACATAGGTAAAGCTTTCCTTACATTACACAGCTTGTAAACTGTCATGGACGGATACACGAAGGCACCATCAGGAGTAGATTCAGGACTATGGTGAAAAAGCAAATATCTTCAGATAAACCTGTTCAGAAGCTTTCTGTGTATCTGCTTTTTCCTATGGTTATTCTTTTTACATAGTTGAAGTATTCTCTACATTACGTTGCTTGGAAATTCCCTCGTGGAGCGATCCGTGAAGGGATATTTGGGATCACATTCAGGCCTATGGTGAAATAGGAAATATAGTCAGATAAAAGCTGGAGAGAAGATTTTTGAGAAACTGCTTAGTGATGTGTGCATTCCACTCAGGGAGTCATATCTTTCTTCTCATAAGGCACAGTTTGAACAGTGTTCCTGTAAAACCAAAAGAGTTATATTCAGAGCACTTTGAAGACTATGGGAAGTAGTGAAAAGTTGTCCAATAAAAAAAAGAAAGAAGCACTCGAAGAATCTGCTCTCTGACATGTCCATGCTTTTCAAAGGATTAAAGCTTACTCTACATTTCCAGATTGAAAGTCAGTCTTTGAGGGTTCTGCGAAGAGATAGTAAGTGGCAACCGGAGGCCGGTGTCAAGTAAGGAAAAGCCTTCCATCGAAAACTGGAGAGAAGCTTTCTGTGCAACTCTTGCAGTGCTTCTATTCATTTCATAGAGTTAAATCATTCTTTGGATTGAGCAGTTTGAAATCACTGTTTCTGTGGAATCTGAGAAAGGACATTTGGAAACGATATTTAGAATATCCTAAAAAACAAATGACCTCAGAAAGAAACCAGAAGGAAGCTTTCTGTGAAACTGCTCTGTGTCACGTGAATTCCACTCACACAGTTAAGCTTCTCTTTTTATTGAGCAGTATCCTAACACTGTTTTTGTTTAGTCTGCTAAAGGATGTTCAGGACCGCTTTGAGGCTTACCGTGAGAAAGGAAACGTGTTCAGATGGAAAATGGGGAGAAACTTTCTGAGGAGCTGCTTTCCGGCGTGTGCATTTCACTCACAGAAATATACCTTTCTTCTCCTAGTGGACTCTGGAATCCTTTTGGAGAAAGAGCTACCAACAGACTTTCGGGAGCATAGGGAGGGCTAAGGTAAAAAAGGAAATAATCCTCAGACAAAAAGTGGAAAGAAGATTTCTGTGAAACTGCTTTGTGTTAGATATATTGATTCATCTCGCATAGTTAAAACTTTTCTTGTATTATGCAGTATGGAAACTCCATCATGCACGCATCCGCAAAGGGACAGTCAGGAGCACATTCAGGCCTATGGTCAAAGAGGAGATATCTTCAGATAAACCTGGATAGAAGCTTTCTGAGAAACTACTTTGTGATATATGCATTCCACTCAGGGAATGCTACCTCCTTTCTCACAAGGTAGCATTTGAACACTGTTCCTGTGAAACTGAAAAAGTGATATTTCGGAGTGCATTGAGGACTCTGGCGAATAGTAAAATATACTGAAATAAAATCGAGGAAGAAGCGTTCCAAGAATCTGGTCTCGGATTTGTGCATTCACTTCACAGAGTTAATGCTAACTCTATGTTGCTCAGTTTCACAACTCTGTCTTTGAAAAATCTGTGAAGGGATATTTACTGACACCCGGAGGCTTGTGGTGAGTGAGGAAAGGTCTTCCGATGAAACCTGCAGAGAAACTTTCTGAACAACTGCATTGCAATGTGTGTATTCATCTCATAGAGTTAAACCATTCTTTTTATTGAGCAGCTTGAAATCACTGTTTTTGTGGAATCTGAGGAAGGACATTTGGGAACGACTCTTAGATTATGGAGAAAGAAATGTCCTCAGGAAAAATGCAGTAGGAAGCTTTCTGTGAAACTGCTCTTTGTCATCTTAATTCCTCTCGCTCAGTTAAGCCTCTCTTTTCATTGAGCAGTTTTGTAACCCTGTGTATGTTTAGCGTGCGATGTGATATTCGGGAGCACTTTGAGGCTTACGGTGAAAAAGAAAATATGTTCAGACCGAAACTGGAGAGAAGCTTTCCGAGGAACTGCTTTGTGATGTGTGTATTCCACTCACAGTGTTGTACCACTCTTCTCATAGATCATCGGGGAAACCCTTTTGGAGAAACAGGTGCCAAGTGATATGCGGGAGCATGTTGATGCTGATGATGGAAAGTGAAATAGCCTCAGACAAAAACTGGAAAGAAGCTTTCTAGGAAACTACTCTGTGATATGAGTAATAATCTCACATAGATAAAGCTTTTTTACATTACGCAGCTTTAAAACTCTCTCATGGATGGATCAACGAAGGGATATTTGCGATCTCATTCGGGCCTATGGTGAAATGCGAAATAAAGTAAGATAAAAACTGGAGAGAAGCTTTCTGAGAAACTGCGTGGTGATGTGTGCATTCCACTCAGGGACTTATGACTTTCTTCTCAAAAAGCACACTTTGAACACTGTTCCTGTAAAACAAAAAGAGCGATATTAGGAGCTCATTGAAGTCTATGGCAAAAAGTGAAATGTCGTCCAATTAAAAACAGAAAGAAGCTCTCAAAGAGACTGCTCTTTGACATGTCCATGCTTTTCACAGGGTTAAAGCTTACTCTACATTTCCAACTTTGAAAGTCGCTCGTTGAGGGTTCTGCGAAGGGATAGTAAGTGATAACTGGAGGCCTCTGTGAACAGGGAAATGTCTTCCATCGAAAATTTGAGGGAAGCTTTCTGCGCAACTCTTTTGTAATGTTTGTATTCATCTCATAGAGTTAAATCATTCTTTGGATTGAGCAGTTTGAAATCACTGTTTCTGTGGAATCTGAGAATGGACATTTGGAGAGGCTCTTTAGAATATCCTGAAAAAGACATAACCTCAGAGACAAACCAGAAGGAAGCTTTCTGTGAACTTGCTCTGTGTCACGTGAATATGCTCATACAGTTAAGCTTCTCTTTTCATTGAGCAGTATCATAACACTGTTTTTGTTTAGTCTGCGAAAGGAATATACAGCAGTGGTTTGAGACTGACAGTGAGAAAGGAATCGCCTTCTGATAGAAACTGGAGAGAAGCTTTCTGAGGAGCTGCTTTGTGATGTGTGCATTCCACTCACAGAAATACACCTTTCTTATCTCAGAGGATTCCAGAATCCCTTTTGGTGAAAAAGCTACCAAGAGACATTCGAGAGTATAGGGACCGTTATGGTGAAAAAGGAAATATCCTCAGACAAAAACAGGAAAGAATATTTCTGTGAAACTGCTTTGTGTTAGATATATTTATTCATCTCACATAGTTAAAACTTTTCTTATATTACGCAGTTTGGAAACTCCGTCATGCACAAATCCATGAAGGGACATTCGGGAGCACATTCAGGCCTACGGTGAAAGAGGAGATATCGTCATGTAAAAACTAGATAGAAGCTTTCTGAGAAACATCTTTGTCATGTATACATTCCACTCTGGGAGATATACCTCTTTTCTCACAAGGCAACGTTTGAACACTGTTCCTGTGAAACCGAAAAAGTGATATTTTGGAGGGCATTGAGAACTACAGCGAATACTGAAATATATTGAAATAAAATCGAGGAGGAAGTGTTCCAAGAATCTGTTCTCTGACATGTACATTCACTTCACAGAGTTAATGTTTACTCTATGTTGCCCAGTTTTGAAAGTCTGTCTTTGAGGAATCTGTGAAGGGATATTTAGTGACGCCAGTAGGCTTGTGGTGAGCAAGGAAACGTCTTCCAATGGAACTTTAAGAGAAAGTTTCTGAGCACCTGCTTTGCATCTTGTGTATTCGTCTCATAGAGTTAAACCATTCTTTGGATTGAGCAGCTTGAAATCACTATTTTTGTGGCATCTGAGGAAGGACATTTGGGAAGAATCCTTACAATACAGAGAAAGAAATAACATCAGGTAAAATCCAGAAGGAAGCTTTCTGCGAAACGGCTCTGTGTCGTCTTAATTCCTCTCACTCAGTTAAGCCTCTCTTTTCATTGAGCAGTTTTCTAACCCTATGTATGTTTAGCGTGTGATGGGATATTCAGGAGCACCTTGAGGCTTACAGTGAAAAAAGAAATATGCTCAGACCGAAACTGGAGAGAAGATTTCCGAGGAACTGCCTTGTGACTTGTGCATTCCACTCAAAGTGTTATACCTCTCTTCTCATACAGCGTCGTGGAAACCCTTTTGGAGAAACAGGTATCAAGTGATATTCAGGAGCATGTTGATTCTGATGCTGAAAAAGGAAACAGCCTCAAACAAAATCAGGAAAGAAGCTTTCTAGGAAATTACCCTGTGATATGTGTATTCATCTCGCATAGATAAAGCTTTCTTTACATTACACAGTTTGGAAACTGTCATGTACGGATCCACGAGGGGAGCTTCAGGAGTACATTCAGGACTATGGTGAAAAAGGAAATATCTGCAGATAACAACTGGAAAGCAGCTTTCTATGAATCTCCTTTTTGCTATGTTTATTCTTCTCACATAGGTGAAGCTTTCTTTACATTACGCAGCTTGGAAACACCCTCGTGGATGGATCCACGAAGCGATATTTGGGATCACATTCTGGCCTATGGTGAAATAGCAAATATAGCCAGATAAAAACTGGAGAAGAACCTTATGAGAATCTGCTTGGTGACGTGCGCATTCCACTCAAGGAGTTATAACTTTCTTCTCATAAAGCAGAGACAGACAGGAGGCTCTTGGAGCCAAGGTGGAGATTACCTTCAGGTGGACGTCTCCGTCCTGAACAGGTCTCCCAAGCCACATGGTGGCTCCCAAGCCACTTGGTGGCTCAAAAGCGGGCCTAGAACCTGCGCAGGATTTTTGGCCAAGGGAGGTAAAGAGGAGACAAGGGCACTTACCCCAGAGAGGCAGTGAGAGTGAGGGAAGCGAGTCTCAGTTCCTGGTCCGTCTATGGCATGGGAGCAGGAGGAGGTTCCTCAACCCTTAGAGGCCTGAGGAGGGGTCTCTTCCCGGGTTCGGCACCAAGAGATTTGATTTTCTAAGACCAACAGAGTGAGCACAATAGTACCAGCGAGTAGGCAAGGGTAGGAGCAAAACTGCAAATTTATTTTTGGTCACCTAGCTTCAGGGAAGAAGGTGGGTAGGGAGAGGTCTGTCAGCCTCCAGCAAAGGAGGCCAAGAGAGTCGCCCAGTGAAGCTCTTGGACGAAGTTCCTGCTGTCCCGACAGGAGTGGTGACTAAGGAAGTTCGCGCCATGCATCTGCTGGGAGCGGCTTTTCTAGGAGTGGGAGGGCAATAGGCGGGGCACGGGCGTGTTGGGGGGGCGTTCCGTAGGTGCAACTAGGTAAATCTTGGTCTCTTAGGATTAACGTCACCTGGCACATGCCCGGTTGGTCTGCAACTTCCTGGGCACTGGCTGCACTTTCGCGCGCGCCGGAAAGTTGGTGATGAAGAACCCGGAAGTGTGCCATCTTACCTCTGTTTGTCCAAACACAAGTGTCCTCAAATAAAAACTTTAAAGAACTTTTCTGAGAAACTTCTTTCAGATGTGTGAATTCGTCTCCCAGAGTTACACCTCTCAATTCGTGAATCAGTTTGCTAACACCGTTTTGTAGAATCTGCAAAGTGATATCTTGGAGGACTTTGAGGCCTATGGTGAAAAGGAAATATCCTCAGATAAAAGCTTGAAAGAAGCATTCTGAGAAACTGCATTGGGATGTTTGAATTCATCACACAGAGTTACAGCATTCATTTCATACAGCAGTTTGCTAACGCTGTTTTCGTGGCAACTGCGTTAGGATATTTTGGAGAACATTGAAGCCTACGGGGACAAAGGAAATATCCTCAGATAAAAACCAAAAAAGAAGCTTTCTGAGAGATTGCTTTGGATGTGCGATTACATCTCACACTGTTACACAATTCTTTTCATGAATCATTTTGCTAGCTCTCTTTTTGAGGCATTTGAAAAGGGATATTTTGGATGGCATTGAAGCCTATGGTGACCGGAAAATATCGTCAGAAAAAAACTGGAAGGAAGCCTTCTGAGAAACTGCTCTGTGCTGTGCGAATACATCTCACAGTGTTACAACGTTCTTTTCACTGAGCAGTCTGCTCACTCTTTTCTTGGAATCTGTAAAGGGATATTTTGCAGTGCATTGAAGTTTGTGGTGACAAAGGAAATATCCTCAGAGAAAAATGAGGAAGAAGGTTTCTGAGAAACTGCTTTCTGATGTGAGAATTCATCTCACAGAGGTACAGTTTCCTTTCATGGAGCAGCCTCTTACCACTGATTTTGGGGAATCTCAGAAGGGTCATTCTGGATCGCATTGAAGCTTATGCTGACAAAGGAAATATCACCTAATAAAACCTAGAAAGAACCTTTCTGAGAAATTGCCTTGTGACCTGCGAATGCACCTCACAGAGTTACACATTTCATAGGATTGAGCCGTTTTCTAACACTGTGCTCTTGGAATCTGCAATGGGATATTTCTTAGCACAATGAAGCTTATGGTGAAAAAGAAATATTCTCAGATAAAAACTCGAAGGAAACTTTCTGAGAAACTGCTTTGTGATGGGTTAATTTATCTCACAGAGTTACACTTCTCTTTTCATTGAGCAGTCTTCCAACACTCTTTTCCTGGGACCAGCTCTAGGATATTTGGGAGCGTTTTGAAGCCTGTGGTGACACGGAGATATCTTCAATGAAAATTGCAAAGAAAGTCTCAGAGAAAGTGCTTTGGATGTTTGAATTCATCTCACAGAGTTACATGATTCTTTTCATGGGTCACCTTGCGAACTCTCTATTTGGTGAACCTGAGACAGGATATTTGGGATCAAATTGAAGCCTACACTGACAAAGGCAATATCCTCAAATGAAAACTTTAAGAAGTTTTGTGAGAAACTTCTTTCAGATGTGTGAATTCACCTCACAGTGCTACACTTTTCAATTCATGAATCAGGTTGCTAACACCGTTTTTGTGGAATCTGCAAAGTTACATCTCAGAGCACATTGAGACCTCTGGTGAAAAAGGAAATATCCTCAGACAAAAGCTTGAAAGAAGCATTCTGAGAAACTGCATTGGGATGTGTGAATTCATCACACAGAGTTACAGCATTCTTTTCATAGAGCAGTTTGCTAACGCTGTTTTTATGGAAACTGCATTAGGCTATTTCGGAGAACATTGAAGCCTATGGGGACAAAGGAAATATCCCCAGATAAAAACCAAAAAAGAAGCTTTCTGAGAGACTGCTTTGGATGTGCAATTTCATCTCACACTGTTACACAATTCTTTTCATGGATCATTTTGCTAGCTCTCTTTTTGAGTTATTTGAAAAGGGTTATTTTGGATGGCATTGAAGCTTATGCTGACCTGGAAATATTGTCAGATAAAAACTGGAAGGAAACCTTCTGAGAAACTGCTCTGTGATGTGCGAATACATCTCACGGTTTTATAATGTCATTTTCATTGTGCAGGCTGCAAACTTCTTTCTTCGAATCTTTCTGTAAAGAGATATTTTGCAGCGACTAATGAAGTTTGTGGTCACAAAGAAACATCCTCAGAGAAAAAAGAGAAAGAAGCTTTCTGAGAACCTGCTTTCTGATGTGGGAATTCATCTCACAGAGTTACACTTTCCTTTCATGAAGCAGTCTCTTACTGTTGATTTTGGGGAATCTCAGAAGGGATATTTTTGATCGCATTGAAGCTTAGGCTGGCAAAGGAAATATCATCAAATAAAAACTCGAAAGAAGCTTTTGAGAAACTTCCTTGTGATATGTGACTTCATCTCCCAGAGTTATAACTGTCTCTTCATGAAGCACTTGGCTGACACTGCTTTTGTGGAATCTGCAAAGTGATATTTGGGAGTGTATTGAGAACTATGGTGAAAAAAGAAATATTCTCAGATAAACACTAGGAAGAAGCCTTGTGAGAAACTGCTTTCTCATGTGTGAATTCATCTCACAGAATTACACTTTCGTTTTTTCGAGTAGTCTGTTACCACTTTTTTTGGGGAATCTGAGAAGGGATGTATTGGATCGCATTGAAGCCTATGCTGAGAAAGGAAATATCCTTAAAGAAAAACTACAAAGAAGTTTTCTGTGAAACTTCTTTCAGATGTGTGAGTTCATTTCACAGAGTTTCACCTTTCTATTCAGGAAGTAGTTTGCAAACACTGTTTTTGTGATATCTGCAGAGAGATATTTTGGACTGTATTGAGGCCTATGGTGAAAAAGCAAATATCCTCAGATAAAATCTAGAAAGAAGCATTCTGAGAAACTTCCTTGTGATGTGTGAATTCATCTCACAGAGTTATATCTCTGTCTTCATGAAGCACTTTGCTAACACTGTTTCTGTTGAATCTGCAGAGTGATATTTGGGAGCACATTGAGACATATGGTGAAAAAGGAAATATTCTCAGATAAACACCTGAAAGAAGCCTTGTGAGAAACTGCTTTCTGATGTGTGAATTCATCTCACAGAGTTGCACTTTCGTTTCTTGAAGTAGTCTGTTAACACTGTTGCTGAGGAATCTGAGAAGGGGTATGTTGGATGGCATTGAAGCCTACGCTGACAGAGTAAATATCCTCAAAGAAAAACTCCAAAGAAGTTTCCTGAGAACCTTCTTTCAGATGTATGAATTCATTTCACAGAGTTACATCTTTCTATTCAGGAAGCAGTTTGCAGACACTCGTTTCGTGATATCTGCAAAGAGATATTTTGGACGGTATTGAGGCCTACGTTAGAAAAGGAAATATCCTTAGATAAAATCTAGAAAGAAGTTTCTGAGAAACTGCAGTGTGATGTGTGAATATATCTCACAGAGTTACACTTTTCTTCTCAAAGAGAAGATTGCTAACACTGTATTCTTGCAATCTGCAATGGGATGTTTCCTAGCGCAATGAACCTTACGGTGACAGAGGAAATATCCTCAGATAAAAACTGCAAAGAAGCTTTCTGAGAAACTGCCTTGTGATGTGTGAATGCATCTCACAGAGTTACACTTTTCCTAGGACTGAGCAGTTTCCTAACACTGTGTTCTCGGAATCTGCAATGGTTTGTTTCTTAGCACAATGAAGCTTATGGTGAAAAAGAAATATCCTCAGATAAAAACTCGAAGAAATCTTTCTGAGAAACTGCTTTGTGATGGCTTAATTCCTCTCACAGAGCTACACCATTCTTTTCATTGATCAGTCTGCCAACTCTCTTTTCCTGGGATCAGCTCTAGGATATTTGAGAGTGCATTGAAGCCCATGGTGACAAGGGATATTCTCAGATGAAAACTACAAAGAAACTCTCAGAGAAACTGCTTTGGTTGTGTGAATTCATCTCACAGAGTTACACGATTCTTTTCATGGGTCACTTTGCTAATTCTCTATTTGGTGAACCTGAGATAGGATATTTGGGACAAATTGAAGCCTATGCTGACAAAGGAAATATCCTTACATAAAAACTTTAAGAAGTTTTCTGAGAAACTTCTTTAAGATGTGTGAATTCACGTCACAGAGTTACACCTTTCAATTCAAGAATCAGTTTGCTAACACCTTTTTTGTGTAATCTGCAAAGTGATATCTCGGAGTACATTGAGGCCTATGGTGAAAAGGAAATATCCTCAGATAAAAGCTCGAAAGAAACATTCTGAGAAACTGCCTTGTGACGTGTGAATGCATCTCAGAGAGTTACACATTTCCTAGGATTGAGCAGTCTGCTAACACTGTGCTCTTGGAATCTGCAATGGGATATTTCTTAGCGCAATGAAGCTTATGGTGAAAAGGAAATATTCTCAGCTAAAAACTCGAAGGAAGCTTTCTGAGAAACTGCTTTGTGATGGGTTAATTTATTTCACAGTGTTACACCCCTCTTGTGATTGAGTGACAAGAAATATGGTGACAAAGGAAATATCCTCAGATAAAAACTGGAAAGAAGCTTTCTGAGAAACTGCCTTGTGACGTGTGGATGCATCTTACAGAGTTACACTTTTCTTAGGATTGAGCAGTTTGCTAACTTTGTTTTCTTGGAAATAGCAATGGGATGTTTCTTAGCGCAGTGAAGCTTATGGTGAAAAAGAAATATCCTCAGATAAAAACTCGAAGGAATCTTTCTGAGAAACTGCTTTGTGATGGGTTAATTCATCTCACTGAGTTACACCATTCTTTTCATTAAGCAGTCTGCTAACACTCTTCCTGGGATCAGCTTTACGATATTTGGGAGTGCATTGAAGCTTATGGTGACACGGAGATATCCTCAGATGAAAACTGCAAAGAACCTCTCTGACAAACTGCTTTGGATATTTGAATTCATCTCACTGAGTTACATGGTTCTTTTCATGAGTCACCTTGTTAGCAATCTATTTGGGGAACCTTAGATGGGATATTTGGGATAGAATTGAAGCCTACTCTGACAAAGGCAATATCCTCAAATAAAAACTAGAAAGAAATTTTCTGAGAAACTTCTTTCAGATGTGTGAATTCACCTCACAGTGTTACACCTTTCAAGTCATGAGTCAGTTTGCTAAGACTGTTTTTGTGGAATCTGCAAAGTGATATCTCAGAGCACGTTGAGGCTTCTGGTGAAAAAGGAAATATCCTCAGATAAACGCATGAAAGAAGCCTTCTGAGAAACTGCATTGGGATGTGTGAATTCATCACAAAGAGTTACAGTGTTCTTTTCATACAGCAGTTTCCTAATGCTGTTTTTGTGGAAACTGCGTTAGGATATTTCAGAGAACATTGAAGCCTATGGGGACAAAGAAAATTTCCTCAGATAAAAACCAAAAAAGAAGCTTTCTGAGAGACTGCTTTGGATGTGCGATTTCATCTCACATAGTTACACGGTTCTTTTCATGGATCATTTTGCTAGCTCTCTTTTTCAGGAAATTGAATAGGGTTATTTTGGATGGCATTGAAGCCTATGGTGACAAGGAAATATCGTCAGATAAAACTGGAAGGAAGCCTTCTGAGAAACTGCTCTGTGATGTGTGAATACATCTCACTGTGTTACAATGTTATTTTCATTGAGTAGTCTGCTAACACTTCTTTCTTGGAATCTGTAAAGGGATATTTTGCAGCGACTAATGAAGTTTGTGGTGACAAAGGAAATATCCTCAGAGAAAAAAGAGAAAGAATGTTTCTGAGAAACTGTTTTCTGATGTGAGAATTCATCTCACAGAGTTACTCTTTTCTTTCATGGAACAGTCTCTTACAGCTGTTTTTGGGGAATCTCAGAAGGGATATTTTGGATTGCATTGAAGCTTAGACTGACTTAAGAAATATCATCAAATAAAAACTGGAATGAAGGTTTCTGAGAATCCTCCTTGTGATGTGTGAATTCATCTCACAGAGTTATACCTATCTCTTCAGGAGCTCTTTGCTAACACTGTTTTCTTGGAATCTGCAAAGTGATATTTGGGAGGACATTGAGACATATGGTGAAAAAGGAAATATTCTCATATAAACACTAGAAAGAAGCCTTGTGAGAAACTGCTTTCTGATGTGTGAATTCATCTCACAGAGTTACACTTTTGTTTCTTGGAGTAGTCTGTTATCACTGTTTTTGGGGAATCTGAGAAGGGATATCTTGGATGGCATTGAAGCCTGTGCTGGGAAAGGAAATATCCTCAAAGAAAAACTACAAAGAAGTTTTCTGAGAAGCTTCATTCAGATGTGTGAATTCATTTCACAGAGTTACACCTTTATTTTCAGGAAGCAGTTTACAAACACGTGTTCCTGGTATCTGCAAAGACATATTTTGGACTGTTTTGAGGCCTATGGTGAAAAAGCAGATATCCTCAGTTAAAATCTAGAAAGAAGCTTTCTGAGAAACTGCAGTGTGATGTGTGAATATATCTCACAGAGTTACACTTTTGTTTTCATTGAGCAGATTGCTAACACTGTATTCTTCAAATCTGCAATATGATGTTTCTTAGCGTAATGAAGATTACAGTGACAAGGGAAATATCCTTAGATGAAAACTGGAAAGAAGCTTTCTGAGAAACTGCCTTGTGACTTGTGAATGCGTCTCACAGAGTTACACTTTTCCTAGGATTAAGCAGTTTGCTAACACTGTGTTCTTGGAATCTGCAATGAGGTATTTCTTAGCCCAATGAAGCTTATGTTGAAAAATAAATATCCTCAGATAAAAACTCGAAGGAAACTTTCTGAGAAACTGCTTCATGATGGTTTAATTCATCTCACAGAGTTACTCCCTGGTTTTCATTGAGCAGTCTGCTAACACTCTTTTCCTGGGATCAACTTTAGGATATTTGGGAGTGCATTGAAGCCTATGGTGACATGGAGATATCCTCAGATGAAAACTGCAAAGAAACTCTCTGAGAAACTTTTTGGATGTGTGAATTCATCTCACTGAGTTGTACACTTCTTTTCATGGGTCACCTTGTTATCACTCTCTTTCGGGAACCTGAGATTGGATATTTACGATCGAGTTGAAGCCTATGGTGACAAAGGCAATATCCTCAAATAAAAACTAGAAAGAAGTTTTCTGAGTAACTTCTTTCAGATGTGTGAATTCAGCTCACAGAGTTACATTTTTCAATTCATGAATCAGTTTGCTAACACCGTTTTTGTGGAATCTGCAAAGTGATATCTCCGATTGCATTGAGGCCTATGGTGAAAAAGAAAATATCCTCGGATAAAAACTTGAAAGAAGCATTGTGAAAAACTGCTTTGGGATGTGTGTATACATTACACAGAGTTACAGTATTGTTTTCATACAGCAGTTTGCTAACGCTTTTTTCGTGGAAACTGCATTAGGATATTTCAGAGAACATTGAAGCCTATGGGGACAAAGGAAATATCCTCAGATAAAAACCGAAAAGAAGCTTTCCAGAGACTATTTTGGATTGCAATTTCATCTCACACTCTTACATGATTGTTTTCATGGATCATTTGGCTAGCTCTCTTTTTGAGGAATTTGAAAAGTTATATGTTGGAGCGCATTGAGGCCTATGGTGAAAATGAAAATATCCTCAGAAAGAAACTTGAAAGAAACATTCTGAGAAAGTACATTGTGTGGTTTAATTCAACTCACAAAATAAAGCATTCATTTCATTGTGCAGTCTGCTAATACTCTTTTCATAGAATCTGCGTTAATATATTTTGGAGCACATTGAAACCTATGTTGATAAAGGAAATATCCTCAGAGACAAACTAGAAAGAAGCTTTCTGAGAGACTGCTTTGTGATGTGTTAATTCATCCCCCAGAATTGCACCATTCTTTTCATTGAGCAATCTGATATCACTGTTTTTGTGGAATCTGCGTTAAGATATTTGGGGGTGCATTGAAGCCTGTGGTGACAAAAGAAATATCCTCAAATAATAACCGAAAAGAAACTTTCTGAGAAACTGCTTTGAATGTGTGAGTTCACCTCAGAGTTACACTGTTCTCCTCATACAGCAATTTGCCAACACTATTTTCGTGGAAAATGCAATAGGATGTTTGTGAGGGCATTGGAGCCTATGGTGACAAAGAAAATATCCTCAGTTAAAAATCAAAAAAGATGTCTTCTGAGAAACTACCTTGTGATGTGTGAATATACCTCACAGAGTTTCAGTGTTCTTTTCATTGAGCAATCTGCTAACACTGTTTTCTTGGAATGCATAAAGGGATATTTTGCAGTGCATTGAAGCTTATGGTGTCAAAGGACGTATCCTCAGATAAAAACTAGAAAGAAGATTTCTGAGAAAGTTCTTTGTGATGTGTGATTTCACCTCATGGAGTTACACCTTTGTTTTCATGGAACAGTTTGCTAACACTGTTTTCGTGGAACCTACAGTGGGATATGTTGGAGCTCATTGAAGCTTATGGCGAAAAGAAAATATCCTCAGATAAAAAGTTGAAAGAAGCTTTCTGAGAAACTATTTTGTGATGAGTGAATTCATCTCATGTAATTACAACTTCTTCTTCATGAAGTCATTTTCTAACACTCTTTTCATGGGATCTGCAAAGGGATATTTTGGAGTGCATTGAGGCCTATGGTGAAAAAGCAAATATCCTCAGACAAAAACTAGAAAGAATGTATCTGAGAAACTGCATTGTGATTTGTGAATGCTTCTCACAGAAACACACTGTTCTTCTCATTGAGCAGTTTGCTAACACTGTTTCCTTGGAATCTGCAATGGGATATTTCTTAGCACGAGGAAGCTTATGGTGACAAAAGAAATATCCTCAGATAAAAACTAGAAAAGAGCTTTCTGAGAAACTGCTTTGTGATGGGTTAATTCATCTCACAGAGTTACACCACACTTTTCATTCAGTAGTATGCTAACTCTGTTTTCATAGATTCCGCATTAGGATATTTGGGAGCAGCCTGTGACCCCATGATGACAAAGGAAATATCCTCAGATAAAAACCAAAAAGAAACTTTCTGAGAAACTGCTTTGGATGTGTGAATTCACCTCACAGAGTTACATGAGTTCTTCCATGTGTCACATTGTTAGCACTCTTTCTGCGGAATCTGAGCAGGGATATTTTGGATAGCATTGAAGCCTATGGTGACAAGGAAATATTCTCAGATAAAAATTGGAAAGAAGTTTTGCGAGAAACTTCGTTGTGATTTACGAATTCATCTGACAGTGTTTCACCTTTCTGTTCATGAAGCAGTTTCTTAACACTGTTTTTGTGGAATCTTCAGAGTGATATTTGGGAGCACTTTGAGGCCGATGGTGAAAAAGGAAACATCCTCAGACAAAAACTGGAAAGAAGCTTTCTGAGAAACTGCATTGTGATGTGTGAATGCATCTCACAGAGTTACACAGTTCTTTTCATCGATCAGGTTGCTAACACTGTTTTCTTGGAATCTGCAATGGGATATTTCTTAGCGCAATGAAGTTTATGATGACAAAGGTAATATCCTCAAATAATAACTGGAAAGAAGGATTCTGAGAAAGTGCTTTCTGATGTGTGAATTCATCTCACAGAGTTGCACTGACCTTTCATGGAGTAGTTTGTTGGCACTGTTTTTGGGGAAACTGAGAAGGAATATTTTGGATCTCATGGTATCCTACACTGACAAACAAAATATCCTCATATATAAACTAGAAAGAAGATTTCTAAGAAACTGCATTGTGATGTGTGAATGCATCTTACAGAGTCACACAGTTCTTTTCATCGATCCAGTTGCTAACACTGTTTTCTTGGAATCTGCAGTGGGATATTTCTTAGTGCAATGAAGCTTAAAGTGACAAAATAAATATAATCAGATAAAAACTAGAAAGAAGCTTTGTGAGAAACTGTTTTGTGATGGATTAATTCATCTCACAGAGTTTCACAGTTGTTATCATTGAGCAGGCTGCTAACACTGTTTTCATGGAATCTGCATCAGGATATTTTGAGTGCATTGAACCCTATGGTGACAAAGGAAATATCCTCAGATAAAAACCGAAAAGAAACTTTCTGAGAAACTGCTTTGAATGTGTGAATTCATCGCACTGAGTTACAGGATTCTTTTCTTGGAACATTTTGCTAGCACTGCTTTTGGGGAATCTGAGAAAGGATATTTTGGATCGCTTTGAAGCCTATGGTGACAAAGGAAATATCCTCACATATAAACCGAAAGGAAACTTTCTGAGAAACTGCTTTATGATGTTTGAATACATTTCACAGAGTTACAGTGTTCTTTGTGTTCAGCAGTCTGCTAACACTGTTTTCTTGGAATCCCCAAAGGGATATTTCAGAGCACATTGAAGCTTATTATGACAAAGGAAATATCCTCAGAGACAAACTATAAAGAAGGTTTCCGAGAAACTTCTTTGTGATGTGTGAATTCATCTCACAGAGTTACACATTCTTTTCATGGAACAGTTTGTTACCATTGTTTTTGGAGTATCAGAGAAGGGATAGTTTGGATCACATTGAAGCCTTGAAACCTATGGTGACAAGGAAATATCCTAAGATTAAAACTGGAAAGAAGCTTTCTGAGAAAGTTATTTTTGATGTGTGAATTCATCTCAAAGAGTTACACATTTCCTTTCATGGGGCAGTTTGCTAACACTATTTTCATCGAATCTCAAAAGAGATATTTGGAGCACTTTGAGACTTAGAGTGAAAAAGGAAATATCCTCAGATAAAAATTAGAAAGATGCCTTCTGAGAAACTTCTTTGTGATGTGTGAGTTCATCTCACAGAGTTACACCATTCTTTATATACAGCAGTTTGCTAACCCTGTTTTCATGGAAAATGCAATAGGATGTTTGGGAGTGCATTAAACCCTATGATGACAAAGGAAATATCCTCAGATAAAAACTAAAAAGAAGTCTTCTGAGAAACTGCTTTGTGATGTGTGAATATATCTCACAGTGTTATAGTGTTCTTTTCAATGGGCAGTCTGCTAACACTGTTTTCTTGGAACATGTAAAGGGATATTTCGCAGCGCATTGAAGCTTATGGTGACAAAGGAAATATTCAGATAAAACCTAGAAAGAAGGCTTCTGAGAATCTGCTTTCTGATATGTGAATTTATCTCACAGAGTTACATGACTCTTTCATGGCGAAGTTTGCTTACACTGTTTTTGTGGTATCTCATATCCTGGATAGCATAGAATTCTATGGTGAGAAATGAAATATCCTCTTATTAAAACTGGAGAGAAGCCTTCTCAGAAACTGCTTTGCAGTGTGTGAATTCATCTCAGACAGTTACATGATTGCTTTCACTGAGAGGTTTTCTATCACTGTTTTCAGAGTATCTACAATGAGATATATGGGATCACATTGAGGCTCATGTTTAAAAAGGAAATATCATCAGATAAAAAGAAGAAGGAAGCTTTCTGAGAAATGGCTTTGTGATCTGTGAATTCATTACACAGAGTTACACTCTTGTTTCAAGGAGCAGCTTGCTAGAACTGTATCTGTTCAATCTGAGAAGTGATAGATGGGATCGCTTTGAAGCCTATGAAAACAAAGGAAATATCCTCAGTAAAAACTTAAAAAAGCTTCAAGAGAAACTGCTTTGTGATGAATATATTCATCTCACAGAGATACACTTTTCGATACACTGAGCAGTTTGCTAACACTGTTTTGGTGGAATCTACCATTGTATATTCCGAGGGCATTGAGTCCTACAGTGAAAAATTACTATGCTTAGATAAAACCTGGAGAGAAGCCTTCTGAGAAACTGCTTTGTGATTTCTGACTTCATCTTACAGAGCTACATCACGCTTTTTATTGAGAAGTCTCCTAACAATATTTTCGCGGAATCTGCAATGAGATACATGGGAGCGCACGGAGGCCTGAAATATCCTCAGAGAAAAACAAGAAAGAAGCTTTTTGAGAAAGTGCTTTGTGATGGGCGAAATCATCTCATAGAGTTACACTACTCTTTCATGGATCCTAGCACTGTTTTTGCGGAATCTGAGAAGGGATATTTTGGTTTGCTTTGAAGCCTATGGTGACCAGGGAGATATCCTCAGATACAATCCAGAAAGAATCTTTCTGAGAAACTGCTTTATGATGTATGAACTCATCTCGCACTGTTTCAGAACTCTTTCATGGAGCCCTTTGTTAGCACTGTTTTTCTGGAATCTGAGAAGGGATATTTTGGATGGCTTTGAAGACTATAGTGACAAAGGAAATAAACTCTGATAAAAACCAGAAAGAAACTTTCAGAGAAACAGCTTTGTGATTTGTGAATTCATCTCACAGAATTACACCACAATTTTGTGGAGCCTTTGGCTAGCACTGTTTTTGTGGAATCTGAGGAGGTATATTTTTGATCGCTTTGAAGCCTATGGTGACAAAGAAAAAATTCTCAGATAAAAACCAGAAAGAAGCTTTCTGAGAAACTGTTTTGGGACGTGTGAATTCATCACACAGTGTTTGACTATGCTTTCATGGAGACGTTCTCTAGCATTGTTTTTGTGGACGCTGAGAAGGGATATTTTGGATCACTTTGAAGACTATGGTGACAAAGGAAATATCCTCAGATAAAAACTAGAAGGAAGCTTTCTAAGAAACTGCTTTGTGATGTGTGAATTCATCTCACAGAGTTACACCACTCTCTTATGAAGGAATTTGCTAACACTGTTTTTGTGGAAGCACAGAAGTGATATTTAGGACAGCATGGAATCCTATGGCGAGAAATGAAATATCCTGGCATAAAAACTGGAGAGAAGCCTTCTCAGAGACTGCTTTATGGTGTGTGAATTCATCTCACAGTTTCACCATTTCTTTCATTGAGAAGTTTCCTTACACTGTTTTTGCAGAATCTGCAATGAGATATACGGGAGCTCATTGAGGCCTGTGTTTAAAAAGGAAATATTTTCAGATAAAAGGAAGAAAGAAATTTTCTGAGAAACTTTTTTGTGATGTGAGAATTCATCACACAGAGTTTCATTACTCTATCATGGAACAGTTTACTACTGATGTATTTTTGGAATCTGAGAAGTGACATTTTGGATTGCTTTGAAGCCTATGGTAACAAAGGAAAAATCCTCAGTTAAAACTAGAAAAAGCTTTATGAGAAACTACTTTGTGAAGAGTGTACTCATCTCACAGAGATACACTTTTCATTACATTGAGCAGTTTTGCTAATTCTGTTTTCATGGAATCTGCCATGGGATATTCCAAGGGCATTGAGTCCTATGGTGAAAAATTATATATCCTTACAATAAAACTGGAGAGAAGCCTTCTAAGAAACTGTTTGGTGATGTGTGAATTCATCTCACAGAGTTACACTACTCTTTCAGGGAGCCGTTTGGTAGCACTGTTTTTGTGGAATATGAGAAGGGATATTTTGGATCGTTTTGAAGACTACAGTGACAAAGGAAATATACTCAGATAAAATCCACAAGGAAGTTTTCAGAGAAACTACTTTGTGATGTGTGAATTCATTTCACAGTGTTACATAACTCTTTCATGGAGTCCTTTGTTAGCACTGTTTTTGTGGAATCTGAGAAGGGATATTTTGGATCGCTTTGATGCCCATGGTAACAAAGGAAATATCATCAGATAAAAACTAGAAAGAAGTTTTCTGGGAAATTGCTTTGTGAGTTTTGAATTCATCTCACAGTTACAGCACTCTTTCATGGAGGAGTTTGTTAGCACTGTTTGGGTGGAATCTGAGAAGGGATATTTTTGATCAATTCAAAGCCTATGGTGAGAAAGTTTACTGAGAAACTGCCTTGTGATCTGTGAATTCATCTCACAGTGTTACACAACCTTTCATGAAGGTGGTTGCTAGCACTGTTTTTGTAGAACCTGAGAAGGGATATTTTTGATCGCTTTGAAGCCTATGGTTACAAAGGAAATATCCTGAGATAAAAACCAGAAAGAAGCTTTCTGAGAAACACCTGTATGATTTGTGAATTCATCTCACAGAGTTACAGCACTGTTTCTAGGGGCCCTTGGCTAGCACTGTTTTTGTGGAATCCGAGAATGGATAGTTTGGATAGCATTGAAGCCTACATTGACAAAGGCAATAACCTCAGATAAAAACCAGAAAGTAGCTTTCTGAGTAACAGCTTTGTGATGTGTGAATTCATCTCACAGTGTTACACAACTGTTTCATGGATCCGTTGGCTAGCAATGTTTTTGTGGAATCTGAGAAGGGATATTTTTGATCGCTTTGAAGCCTATGTTGACTACAGAAATGTCCTCTGATAAAAGCTAGGAAGAAGCTTTCCAAGAAACTGCTTTGTTATATGCGAATTCATCTCACAGAGTCACACTACTCTTTCATGGAGTCGATTGCTAGCACTCTTTTTGTGGAATCTGAGAAGGGATATTTTGGATTGCTTTGAAGCCTATTGTGACAGTGGAAGTATCCTCTGATAAAAACTAATAGGAAGCTTTCTGAGAAACTGTTTTGGGACTTGTGAATTCATATCACAAATTAACAACACTCATGTAAAAGTTTGCTAGCACTGTTTTTGTGAATCACAGAAGTGATATCTTGGATAGCATTGAATCCCTTGGTGAATAATCAAATATCCTCAATCAAAAACTGGAGAGAAGCCTTCTCAGAAACTGCCTTGTGGTGTGTGAATTCATCTCACAGAGTTACAACACTGCTTTCATTGAGAAGTCTATTAACACTATTTTCACAGAATCTGCAGTGAGATATACGGGAGCACACTGAGGCCTGAAGTATCCTCAGATAAAAACAAGAAATAAGGTTTCTGAGAAACAGCTTTGTGATGTATGAATTCATCTCACAGACTTACACTACTCTTTCATGGAGCCAATTGCTAGCACTGTTTTTGTGGAATCTGAGAAGGGATTTTTTATCACTTTGAAGCCTACGGTGACAAAGAAAATATCTGCAGATAAAATCAAGCAAAAAGCTTTCTGAAAAACTGCTTTGTAATGTGTGAACTCATTTCAGAGTGTTACACAACTCTTTCAGGGATCTATTTGCTAGCGCTGTTTTTGTGGAAACTAAGAAGTGATATTTTGGATTGCTTTGAAGCCTATGTTGACAAAGGAAGTATTCTCTGCTAAAAATTAGAAAGAAGCTTTCTGAGAAACTGCTTTGTAATGTGTGAATTCGTCACACAAAGTTACACTGCTCTTTCAAGGAGCAGTGTGGTAGAACTGTGTTTGTGGAATCTGAGAAGTGATATTTCGGATTACTTTGAGCCTATGGTAACAAAGGAAATATCCTCAGATAAAACATGAAAAAGCTTTATGAGAAACCGCTTTGTGATCAGTGTATTCATCTCACAGAGATACACCTTTCGTTACATTGAGCAGTTTGCTAATACTGTTTTCGTGGAAACTGCCATGGGATATTCTGAGGGCATTGAGTCCTATGGTGAAAAATTAAATATCCATAGATAAGTACTGGAGGGAGTCCTTCTGAGAAACTGTTTTGTGGTATGTGAATTCATCTCACAGAACTGCACCACACTTTTCCTAGAGAAGTTTCCAAGCAATATTGGCACAGATTCTGCAATGAGATATACGGGAGTGCATCAAGGCCTGAAATATTCTCAGATAAAATCAAGAAAGAAGCTGTCTAAGAAACAGCTTTGTGATGTGTGAATTCATCTCAGAGAGTTACACCACTCTTTCTTGGTGCTGTTGGCTAGCACTGTTTTTGTGGAATCTGAGAAGTGATCTTGCATTGAGGTCATTTTTTAAAAAGGAAACATCCTAGATAAAATCCAGATAGAAGTTTTCTGAGAAACTGCTTTTTGATGTGTGAATTCATCTCGCAGGGTTACACAACTCTTTCATGGAGCCAGTTACTAACACAGTTTTTCTGTAATCTGAGATGTGATAATTTGGATCGCTTTGAAGCCTATGCTAAGAAAGGAAGTATCCTCAGATAAAAGTAAAAAGAAGCCTTCTGAGAAACTGCTTTGTGATGTGTGAATTCATCTTACAGAGTTACACTACTCTTTCATGGATCCATTTGCCAGCACTGTTTTTGTGGACTCTGAGAAGGGATAGCTTGATTGCTCTGAAGCCTATAGTGACAAAGGAAATATCCTCAGATAAAAATCAGAAAGAAGCTTTCCTAGAAACAGCTTTGTGATTTGTGAATTCATCTCAGAGTTACACTACTGTTTCATGGAGCCGATTGCTAGCACTGTTTTTGTGGAATCTGAGAAGGGATATTTGTGATCGCTTTGAAGCCTATGGTGACAAGGGAAATATCCTCAGATAAAAACTAGAAATAAGCTTTTTGAGAAACTGCTTTGTGCTGTGTGAATTTCTCTCATAGGGTTACACCACTCTATCATGGAAGAATTTCCTAGCACTCTTTTTGTACAATCACAGAAGTGATATTTTGGATAGCATAGAATCCTAGGGTCACCAATGAAATATCCTCAGATAAAAACTGGAGAGAAGCCTTTTCAGAAACTGCTTTTTTGTATGTGAATTCATCTCACAGAGTTACACCATTGCTTTCATTGAGTGGTTTGCTAACACTGTTTTCACAGAATCCGCAATGAGATATATGGGAGCACTTTGAGGCCCTTGTTTAAATAGAAAATATCTTCGGATAAAAAGAAGAAAGAAGATTTCTGAGAAGCTGTTTTGTGATGTGACAATTCATCACACAAATTTACATTACTCTTTCATGGAGCAGTTTACTAGCATTGTATTTGTGGAATCTGAGAAGGGACGTTTTGGATCACTTTGAAACCTAGGGTAACAAAGGAAATATCCTCAGATAAAAACTAGAAATAAGATTTCTGAGAAACTGCTTTGTGACATGTGAATTCATCTCACAAATTTTCACCAATCTTTCATGGAGAAGTTTCTTAGCATTCTTTTAGTGGAATCACAGAAGTGATATCTTGGATAGCATTGAATCCCATGGTGAAAAATGAAATATCCTCAGATAAAAACTGGAGAGAAGCAATCTCAGAAAATGCTTTCTGGTGTGTGAATTCATCTCACAGAGTCACAACACTGCTTTCATTGAGAAGTTTGCTAACACTACTTTCGTAGAATCTGCAATGAGATATACGGGAGGGCACTGAGGCCTGAAATATCCTCAGATAAAAACAATACAGAAACTTTCTGAGAAACTGCTTTGTGATGGGTGAATTCATGTCACAGAGATACACTTTTCATTTCACTGAGCAATTTGATAACACTGTTTAAATGGAATCTGCCATGGGTTATTCGAGGGCATTGAGTCCTAGGGAGAAAAATTAAATATCTTTAGATAAAAAGTGGAGAGAAGCCTCTGAGAAACTGCTTTGTGATGTGTGCATTCATCTCACAGAGCTACACCACACTTTTCATTGAGAAATTTTCTAACAATATTTTCGAGGAATCTGCAACGGGATATACGGTAGTGCATTGAGGCCTGTGTTTACACAGGAAATATCCTCTGATAAAAACAAGAAGGAAGCTTTCTGAGAAACTGTTTTGTGATTTGTGAATCTTCACACAGAGTTACACTACCCTTTCATCTAGAAGTTTGCTAGCACTGTATTTGTGGAACCTGAGAGGGGATATTTGAGATGGTTTTGAAGCCTATGGTGACAGAGGAAACATTCTCAGACAAAAACCAGAATGAAGCTTTCTGAGAAACTGCTTTGGGATGTGTGAATTCATCTCACAGTGGTACACAACTCTTTCATGGAGCAGTTTGCTAGCACTGTTTTTATGGAATCTGAGAAGGGATATCTTTGGCTGCTTTGAAGCATTTAGTGACAAAGGAAATATCCTCAGACAAAAACCAGAAAGAAGATTTCTGAGACACTGCTTTGTGATTTGTGAATTCATCTCACAGTGTTACACAATTCTTTCATGGAGCCATTTGCTAGCACTGTTTTTGTGGAATCTGAGAAGGGATATCTTTGGTTGCTTTGAAGCATTTAGTGACAAAGGAAATATCCTCAGACAAAAACCAGAAAGAAGATTTCTGAGACACTGCTTTGTGATTTGTGAATTCATCTCACAGTGTTACACAATTCTTTCATGGAGCCATTTGCTAGCACTGTTTTTGTGGAATCTGAGAAGGGATAATTTGGATCTCTTTGAATCTTATGGTGATAGAGTAAACATCCTCAGACAAAAATCAGGAAGCAGCTTGCTGAGAAACAGCTTTGTGATGTGTGAATTCATCTCACAATGTTATACAACTCTTTTATGGAGCAGTTTGCTAGCATTGTTTTTATGGAATCTGAGAAGGGATATTTTTGATTGCTTTGAAGCCTATGGTGAAAAAGGAAATATCCTCAGATAAAAACTATAAAGAATCTTTCTGAGAAAGTTCTTGGTGATGTGTGAATTTATCTCACAGTGTTACACAACTCTTTTATGGAGGAATTTGTTAGCCCTCTTTTTGTGGAATCACAAAATTGATATTTTGGATAGCTTAGAATCATATGGTGAGAAATGAAACATCCTCAGATGAAAACTGGACAGAAGCCTTCTCAGAAACTGCATTGTGGTGTGTGAATCCATTTCATAGAGTTACACCATTGCTTTCATTGTGAAGTTTGCTAACACTGTTGTCACAGAATCTGCAATGAGATATAAGGGAGTGGCTGAGACCTGTGTTTAACAAGGAAATATCTTCAGATAAAAAGAAGAAAGAAGTTTTCTGAGATATTGTTTTGTGATGCGAGAATTCATCACAGAGTTATAATACTATTTCATGGAGCCGTTTGCTTACATTGATTTTATGGAATCTGAGAAGTGATTCTTTGGATCGCTTTCAAGCCTATGTTGACAAAGGAAATATCCTCAGATTAAAACTAGAAAGAAACTTTCTGAGAAACTGCTTTCTGATGTATGAATTTCTTTCACAGAGTTACACTATTCTTTCATTGAGCTGTTTGCTGGCACTGTTTTTGTGGAATCTGAGAAGGGATATTTTGGATTGCTTTGAAGCCTATGGTGACAAAGGAAATATCCTCAGATAAAAACCAGAAAGAAGCTTTCTGAGAAACTGCTTTGTAATTTGTGCATTCATCTCACAGAGTTACATCCCTCTTTCGTGGAGCCTTTGGCTAGCACTGTTTTAGTGGAATCTGAGAACTGATATTTTAGATCACTTTGAAACCTATGTTGACAAAGGAAATATCCTCGGACAAAAACGAGAAAGAAGCTTTCTGAGAAACTGCTGTGATGTGTGAATTCATCTCACGATGTTATACAATTCTTTCATGGAGCAGTTTGTTAGCACTGTTTTTATGGAATCTGAGAAGGGATTTTTTTTTTTATCACTTTGAAGCCTATGGTGACAAAGGAAATATACTCAGATAAAATCTAGAAAAAAGCTTTCTGAGAAACTGCATTTTGTTGTGTGAATTCATCTTACAGAGTTACACCACTCTTTCATGGAGTAGTTTGCTAGCACTGTTTTTGTGGAATCACAGAAGTGACATTTTTGAAAGCTTATAATCCTATGGTGAGAAATGAAATACTCTCAGATAAAAACTGGAGAGAAGCCTTCTTAGAAACTCTTTTGCTGTGTGTGAATTCATCTCACAGAGTTACACCATTGCTTTCATTGAGAAGTTTGCTGACACTCTTTTAGTGGAACCAGCAATGAGATATACGTGAGCCCATTGAGGCATGTGTTAATAAAGGAAATAACTTCGGATAAAAAGAAGAAAGAAGCCTCCTGAGAAAATGTTTTGTGATGTGAGAATTCATCACACAGAGTTACACTACTCTTTCATAGAGCCGTATGTGAGCACTGTTTTTGTGGAATCTGAGAAGTGAAATTTTGGATCGCTTTGAAGCCTATATTGACAAACGAAATATCCTCAGATAAAAACTAGGAAGATGCTTTCTGAGAAACTGCTTTGTGATGTGTGAATTCATCTCACAGTGTTACACAACTCTTTCATGGAGCCGTTTGCTAGCACTGTTTTTGTGGAATCTGAGAAGGGATATTTTGGATCGCTTTGAAACCTTTGGTGACAAAGGAAATATCCTCAGATAAAAACCAGAAAAAGCTTTCTGAGAAACAACTGTGTGATTTCTGAATTCATCTCACAGAGTTACACCACGCTTTCTTGGGGCCCTTGGTTAGCACTGTTTTTGTAGAATCTGAGAACAGATAATTTGGATTGCTTTGAAGACTATGGTGACAAAGGATATAGCCTCAGATGAAGACCAGAAAGAAGCTTTCTGAGAAACTGCTTTGTGACGTGTGAATTCATCTCACAGAGTTACACAACTCTTTCATGGAGCCATTTGCTAGCACTGTTTTTGTGGAATCTGAAAAGGGATATTTTTGATCGCTTTGAAGTGTATGCTGACAAAGGAAATATCCTCAGATAAAAATCAGAAGCAAGCTTTCTGAGAAATAGCTTCACGATTTGTGAATTCATCTCACAGAGTTACAAGACTCTTTCATGCAGACATTGGCTAGCACTGTTTATGTGGCATCTGATAAGGGATATTTTTTATCACTTTGAAGTCTATGGTTTTAAAGATGTATCCTCCGAGAAAAACTAGAAACTTTCTGAGAAACTGCTTTGTGACTTGTGAATTCATCTCAAAATTAACAACACTGTTTCATGGAAGATTTTAGCAGCACTGTTTTGGTGGAATCACAGAAGTGATATGTTGGATAGCATTGAATACCATGGTGAAAAATGAAATATCTTCAGATAAAAACTGGAGAGAAGCCTTCTCAGAAACTGCTTTGTGGTGTGTGAATTCACCTCACAGAGTTACAACACTGCTTTCGTTGAGAAGTTTGCTAACACTGTTTTCACAGAATCTGCAATGAGATATACGGGAGGGCATTGAGGTCTGAAATATTCTTAGATAAAAACAAGAAAGAAGCTTTCTGAGAAAGTTCTTTGTGTTGTGTGAATTCATCTTACAGAGTTACACTACTCTTTCATGTATCCGTTAGCTACCACTGTTTTTGTGGAATCTGAGAAGGAATATTTTGGATCGCTTTGAAGCTTATGGTGACAAAGGAAATATTCCCAGATAAAAACCAGAAAGAAGCTTTCTGAGAAACTGGTTTGTGATTTCTGAATTCATCTGAGATTGACATCACTCTTTCGTGGAGCCATTGGCTAGCATTGTTTTTGTGGGAATCTCAGATGTGACATTTTGGATAGCATTGAATCCAACGGTGAAAAATAAATATCCTCAGATAAAAACTGTAGAGAAGCCATCTCAGAAACTACTTTGTCGTGTGTGAATTCATCTCCTAGACTTACATCATTGCTTTTATTGAGCAGTTTGTAAACAATGTTGTTGCAAAATCTGCAATGAAACACGCAGACACGCATTGGGGCCTGAAATATCCTCAGATAAAAAGTAGAAAGAACCTTTCTGAAAAAGTGCTTTGTGATGTGTAAATTCATCTCACAGAGGTACATTACTCTTTCATGGAGCCGTTTGCTAGCACTGTTATTGTGGAATCTGAGAAGGGATATTTTTTATTGCTTTGAAGCCTATGGTGACAAAGGGAATATCCACAGAAAAAAATAGAAAGAAGCTTTCTGAGAAACTACTTTGTGATGTGTGAATTCATCACACAGTGTTACACAAATCTTTCATGGAACCATTTGCTAGCACTGTTTTTGTGGAGTCTGAAAAGGGATATTTTGGATCGCTTTTAAGCCTATTGTGACAAATGAAATATCCTCAAATAAAAAGTAGAAAGAAACTTTGTGAGAATCTGCTTTGTTATGTGTGAATTCATCACACAGACTTACACCACTGTTTCATGGAGCAGTTTTCTAGCACGGTTTGTGTGGAGTCACAGAAGTGATATTTTGGATAGCATAGAATCCCATGGTGAGAAATGAAAAATCCTCAGATAAAAACTGGAGAGAAGCCTTCTCAGAAACTGCTTTGTGGTGTGTGAATTAATCTCACAGATTTACACCATTTATTTCATTGAGAAGTTTGTTAACACTGTTTTTGCCGAATCTGCAATGAGATGTATGGGAGTGCTTTGACGCCCCTGTTTATAAAGGAACTATCTTCAGATAAAAAGAAGAAAGAAGCTTTCTGAGAAACTGTTTTGTGATGTGAGAATTCATCACACAGTGTTACACTAGTCTTTCATGGAACACGTTGCTAGGATTGTATTTGTGGAATCTGAGAAGGGAAATCCCCTCATATAAAAACTAGAAAAAAGTTTTATGAGGAAAAGTTTTCTGATGTGTGAATTCATTTCACAGAGTTACACTGTTCTTTTCATTGAGCAGTTTCTTAGCACTCTTTTTGGGGAATCTGCAATGGGCAATTTCAGAGTGCATTGAAGTCTCTGGTATAAAATAAGATATGCTCATACAGAAACTATTGAAATATCCTCAAAAACACAAAGGAAATATCCTCATATAAAAATGTTTGTGATGGGTTGATTCATCACACAGAGTTACATGATTCTTTTTATAGAGCAGTTTTGTAGCACTGTTTTTGAGGAATCTGAGAACGGATATTTTTGATCGCATTGAAGCCTATGATCACAAAGGAAACATCCTCAGGTAGTAACTAGAAAGAAGCTTTCTGAGAGACTACTTTGTGATGTGTGAATTCATCTCACAGTTACACTCTTCTTTTCATTGAGCAGTTCGCTAATGCTATTTTCTTGGAATCTGTAGTGAGATAGTTCAGAGTGCTTTTAAGCTTATGGTGACAAAGGAAATATCCTCATATAAAAATTAGAAAGAAACTTTCTGAGAAACTGCTTTGTGATGTGTTGATTCATCTCCCAGAGTTCCACCACCCTATTCATAGAGCAGTTTTGTAGCACTCATTTTGCGGAATCTGAGAAGGGATACTTTGAATAGCATTGAAGACTAAGGTGACAGAGGAAATATCCTCAGATCAAAAGTAGAAAGAAGCTTTCTGAGAAACTGCTTTGTGATGTGTGAATTCATCTCACAGATTTACATGACTCTTTTCTTGGAGCAGTTTGCTAACACTGTTTTTGTGGAATCTACAATAGGATATTTGGGAACGCATTGAAGTCTGTATTGACAAAGGAAATATCCTCAGACAAAAACCAAAAATAAGCTTTCTGAGAAACAGCTTTGTGATGTGTGAATTCACCTCAAAGATCTACACCTTCCTTTTCATGGAGCACTTTTCCAACAATATTTTTGTGGAATCTACAAAGGAATATTCAGGAGTACGTTGAGGTATATGGTGAAAAAGGTAATATCCTCAGGCGAAAATTAGGAAGAATCTTTCTGAGAAACTGCTTTGTGATTTGTGAATTCATCTCACAGATTTACTTGATCCTTTTCCTGGAGCAGTTTGGTACCACTGTTTTTGGGAAATCTGAGAAAGGATATTTGGGATCACATTGAAGCCTATGGTGACAAGGGAAATATCCTCAGATGAAAACTGGAATGAAGCTTTCTGAGAAACTACTTTGTGATGTGTGAATTCATCTCACACAGTTACACCTTTTTTTCCTGCAGCAATTTGCTAACACTGATTTCATGGAATCTGCAGTAGGATATTTGGGAGCACATTGAAGCTTATGGTGACAAAGGAAATCTCCTCAGACAAAAACCAAAAACAAGCTTTCTGAGAAACTGCTTAGTGATGTGTGAATTCATCTCACAGATTTACACCTTTCTTTAAATGGAGCAGTTTGCCAACACTGTCTGTAGAATCTGCAAAGGTATATTTGCGAGTGCATTGAAACTTATAGTGACAAAGGAAATATCTTCAGTTAAAAACCAAAAAGAAGCTTTCTGTGAAATTGCTTTGTGACTTGTGAATTCATCTCACAGTGTTACACCACTCTCTTTATAGAAAAGTTTGCTAACAATTTTTTCTTGCAATCTGCAATGAGATATTCGGGAGCACATTGAGGAATATGGTGAAAAAGGAACTATTCTCAGACCAGAACTAGAAAGAATCATTCTGAGAAAGTTCTTTGTTATGTGTGAATTCATTTCACAGCATTACACATTTCTTTTCATGAAGCAATTTGCTAGCACTCTTTTCATGGAATCTGCAAAGGAATATTTGGGAACACATTAAGGCTTATGGTGAAAAAGGAAATAACATATAAAAACTAGAAAGAAGATTTCTGAGAAATTGCTTTCTGATATCTGAAATCCTATCTCAGAGTTAGACTGTTCTTTTCATTGAGTAGTTCACTAACACTGTTTCTTCAAATCTGCAATGGAATATTTCAGAGTGCATTGAAGCTTATGATGACAAAGGAAATACCCTCAAACAAAAAGTAGAAAACTTTCTGGGAAACTGCTTTGTGATGTGTTAACTCATCCCACAAAGTTACAAGATGCGTTTCATGGATCAGTTTGTTAGCACTGTTTTTGGGGAATGTGAGAAGGGATATTTTGTATAGCATTGAACCCTAGGGTGACAAACGAACTATCCCCAGACAAAAACAAGAAAGAAGCTTTCTAAGAAAGGTCTTTGTGTTGTGCAAATTCATCTCACACAGTTACACTGTTCTTTTCATTTAGCAGTCTGCTAACAATGTTTATGTGGAATCTGCAAAGGGATATTTAGGAGTGCATTGAGGACTGTAGTGGAAAAGGAAATATCCTCAGATAACAACTAGACTGAAGTTTTCTGCGAAACTGCTTTATGATGTGTGAATTCATCTCACAGAGTTACAGCATTCACTTCATTGAGCAGTTTGATAACACTCTTTTCATGTAATTGGCAAGGAAATTTGGGAGCACTTTGAAGCCTGTGGTGACCAAGGATATATCCTCTGATAAAAAACAAAAAGAAGCTTTCTGACAAACTGCTGTGTGATGTTTGAATTTATGTGACAGAGTTATACCATTCTTTCATTGAGCTGTTTGAAAACACTGTTTTTGTAGAATCTGCAAAGGGATACTTTGGAGTGCATGGAGGCCTGTGGTGAAAAAGGAAATATCCTCAGATAAAAACGAGAAATAAACTTTCTGAGAAATTGATTTTTTATGTGTGAGTTCATCTCACACAGTTACACTGTTCTTTTCATTGAGCAGTTTGCTAACACTATTTTCTTGGGATCTGCAATGGGATATTTCAGAGCACATTGAAACTTATGTTGACAAATTAAATTCCCTCAGACAAAAACTAGAAATAACTTTCTGAGAAACTGCTTTATTATTTGTAAATTCATTTCAGAGGGTTACAAGAAACTTTTCAAGGAGCAGATTGGTAGCAGTGTTTTTCGGGAATCTGAGAAGGGATATTTGGATCACATTGAAGCCTAAGTTGACAAAGGAAATACCCTCAGATAAAAACTAGAAAGAGGTATTCTGAGAAAGTTCTTTGTGATGTGTGAATTCATCTCACAGAGTTACACCACTCTTTTCATGGAGCTGTGTGTTAACACTGTTTTTGTATGATCTGCAAAGGGCTATTTGGGAGCACATTGAGGAATATAGTGACAAAGGAAATATCCTCACATACAAAGCAGAAATAAGCTTTGTGGGAAACTGCTTTGTGATATGTGAAGTCATCTCACAGAGTTACTCTGTTCTTTTCATTGAGCAGTTTGCTAACACTGTTCTCATGGAATCTGCAATGGTATTCTTCAGAGCACATTGAAACCTATGGTAGCAAAGTAAATAACCTCAGATACAAACTAGAAATAAGCTTTCTGAGAAACTGCTTTGTGATGTGTGAATTAGTCTCACAGATTTACACCTTTCTTTTTGTGGAGCAGTTTGCTAACACTATTTTCGTGGAATCCGCAAGGGGAAGCATTATGAGGCCTGTGGTGAAAAAGGTAATATCCTCAGACAAAAACTAGAAAGAAGCTTTCTATGAAAAACCTTTCTGATCATTGAATTCCTCTCATAGATTTACACGATTCTTTCATGGAGTATTTTGGTAGCACTGTTTTTGGAGAATCTGAGAAGGACTATTTTGGATTGCATTGAAGCCTATGGTGAGAAAGGGAATATTGTCAGATAAAAACTAGAAAGAAACTTTCCAAGAAACTGCTTTGTCATGTGTGTGTTCATCTCCCAGAATAGAATGATTCTTTTATTGGAGCAGGTTGCTAAAACTGTTTTGGTGGAATCTGCAAACGGATATTTGGGAGTGCATTGAGGAATATAGTTAAAAAAGGAAATATTCTCAGATAAACATTAGAAAGAAGCTTTCTGAGAAACAGTTTTGTGATGTGAGAATTCATCTCACAGAGTTACACCACACTTTTCATGAAGCAGTTTGGTAGCACTGTTTTTGGGGAATTTGAGAAGGGATATTTTGAATTGCATTGAAGCCTATGGTGACAAAGGAAATATCCTCAGATAAAAACTAGAAAGAAGTTTTCTGAGAAACTGCTTTGTGATGTGTGAATTCATCTCAGAGAGTTACATCATTCTTTTTATAGAGTAGTTTTATAATACTATATTCATGGAATCTGCTCTAGGATGTTTGGGAGCACATTGAAGGCTATGCTGACAAATTAAATATCCTCAGATTAACATCAAAAATAAACTTTCTGTGAAACCACTTTGTGATGTGTCAATTTATCTCACAGAGTTACACTGTTTTTTTCATTGATAAACTTGCTAACACTGTATTCTGGAATCTGTAATGGGATATTTCAGAGTGCAGTGAAGTTTATGGTGTCAAAGGGAATATCCTCAGACAAAAACTAGAGAGAAGCATTGTGAGAATCTGCTTTGTGATGTGTTATTTCTGCTCACAGCGTTACACGGTTGTTTTTATGCAACAGTTTGGTAGCACTGTTTTTGGGGAATCTGAGAAGGGATATTTTGGATCGCATTGAAGCCAATGCTGAGAAAGGAAATATTATCAGACAAAAACGAAGAAGAAGCTTTCTGAGAAATGTCTTTGTGATGTGTGAATTTATCTCATGGAGTTACACTGTTCTTTTCATGGAGCAGTTTGCTAACACTATTTTCATGGAATCTGCAATAGGATAGTCCAGAGTGCATTGAGGACTATAGTGAAAAAGGAAATATCCTCATATTAAAATTCAAAAGAAACTTTCTGGGAAACTGCTTTGTGATGAGCTATTTCATCTCAGAGAGGTACACAAACATTTTCATGTATCAGATTGCAGTAGTGTTTTTGGGGTATCTGAGAAGGGATATTTTGGTTCTCATTGAAGCCTATGGTGACAAAGGAAATAACTTCAGATAAAAAGTATAAAGAATCATTGTAAGAAAGTTCTTTGTGATGTGTGAATTCATCTCACAGACTTAAATTTTCTTCTCATGGACCAGTTTTATAACACTGTTTTCGTGGAATCTGCAGTAGGATATTTGGGAGCTCATTGAATCCAATGGTGACAAAGGAGCTATCCTCAGATAAAAACTAAAAAGAAGCTTTCTGTGAAATGGTTTGTGATGTGTGAATTCACCTCACAGTGTTACACCATTCTTTTCATTGAGAAGTTTACTAAATCTTTTTTCATTTATTCTGCAATGGGATATTCAAGAGCACATTGAGAAATAGGGTGAAATGTCTGGGTGCAGTGGCTCAAGCTTGTAATCCCAGCACTTTGGGAGGCTGAGACCGGTGGATCACGAGGTCAGGAGATTGAGACCATCCTGGCTAACATGGTGAAACGCCGTCTCTGCTAAAAAATACAAAAAAAAAAAAAAAGTAGCCAGGCGAGGTGGCGGGTGCCTGTAATCCCAGCTACTCGGGAGGCTGACGCAGGAGTATGGTGTGAACCCGGGAGGCGGAGCTTGCAGTGAGCTGAGATCTGGCCACTGCACTCCAGCCTGGGTGACAGAGCAAGACTCCGACTCAAAAAAAAAAAAAAAAAAAAAAGAGAAACAGGGTGAAAAAGTAAATATCCTCAGATAAAAACTAGAAAGAAGTTTTCTAAGAAACTGGATTGTGATATGTGAATTCATCACACAGAGTTAAACCATTCTGCTCATGGAACAGTTTGGTAGTACTGTTTTTGGGGAATCTGAGAGAGGATATATTGCATCACATTGAAGCCTGTGGTGGCAAAGGAACTATCCTCAGATGAAATCTAGAAAGAAATATTCTGAGAAACTTGTTTGTGATGTGTGAACTCATCTTACACAGTTTCAGCACTCTTCATTGAGCAGTTTGATAACACTGTTTTTGTGAAATCTGCAATAGGATATTTCAGTGTGCATTGAAGCTTATGGTGACAAAGGAAATAGCCTCATAAAAAACTAAAAAGAAGCATTCTGAGATACTGCTTTGTGATGTGTGCATTCCTCTCACAGAGACACACTTCTATTTTCATGAAGCAGTTTGGTAGCCCTGTTTTTTGGGAATCTGAGAGGGAATATTTTCAATTGCATTGAAGCCTATGGTGACTAAGGAAATATCTTGAGTCAAAAACCAGAAAGAAGTTTTGTGAGAAAGTTCTCTGTGATGTGTGAATTCATCTGACAGAGCCAAACCTTTCATTTCATGGAGCAGTTTTCTAACACTGTTTTTGTGGAATCTGTAAAGGGATATTTGTGAGTGCATTTAGGCCTATAGTAAAATAGGAAATATCCTCAGATAAAAAGGAGAAGGAGGCATTCTGAGAAATGACTTTGTGATGTGTTAATCCTCTCACAGACTTACACGAGTCTTTTCATGGATCATTTGGTAGCAATGCTGTTGGGGAATCTGAGAAGGCATAGTTTGGAATGCATTGAAGCCTGTGTTGACAAAGGAAATAGCCTCAGAAAAAAACTGGAAAGAAACATTCTGAGAAAGTTCTTTGTGATGTGTGAATTCATCTCACAGAGTTACACCATTCTTTTCATAGATCAGTTTGATCACACTATTCCTTTAGAACGGGCAACAGGATATTTGGGAGTGCATTGAAGCCAATGTTGACAAAGGAAATATCCTCAGATAAACACTAGAAAGAAGCTCTCTGAGAAACCGCTTTGTGATGTGTGAATTCATTTCACAGAGTTACATCTTTCTTTTCATGGGGCAGTTTGCTAACACGGTTTTCTTGGGGTTTGCAATGGGGTATTTCAGAGGACATTGAAGATTATGGTGACAAAGAAAATATCCTCAGACCAAAACTAGAAAAAGACTTACTGAGAAACTTCTTTGTGATTTGTGATTTCATCTCACAGAGTCACTCGATACTTTTCATGGAGCAATTTGGTAACACTGTTTTTGGGGAACCTGAGAAGGGATATTTTGGATTGATTGAAGCTTTTGGTGACAAAGAAAATATCCTCAGATAAAAACTAGAAAAAAGCCTTCTGAGGAAGTTCTTTGTGATCTGTGAATTCATCTCACAGAGGATCACCTTTATTTTCATGGAGCAGTTTCCTAACATTGTTTTCATGGAATCTGCAAAGGGATATTTGAGAGCTCATGAGGCCTATGGTTAAAAAGGAAATATTCTCAGATAGAATCTAGGAAAAGGCTTTCTGAAAAATGGTTTTGTGATGTGAATATTTTATTTTATTTTATTTTTCTTTCTGAAAGTACTTTTTTTCACGTGCAAATAAAAAATAATTTTCCCAGTGCTCTTTTAATTAATCTGGAGAAATACAAAATAAAATGTCATTAATGATTTACATGGAGAAAGATTCATCCTAGAGGGTTCAGGTAGGTTGTCCATTATGAATAAATGTATGTGAATTGGACTCAAATAACCTGTTCCATCCAGCTTTAATACCTACCATTAGCCCAGAACTGGGCTGGGAATGCTTTGGCCTCCACAAAATAAGTAACATGAATATAGAATATCCATACTCAGGGAGCTTCCAGACCAGTTAAGGAGGTGAGAGATTTTCATAGTATAATTACTAAGCTATAGACTTTGACTTTGTGTGTCAAAAAAGTTTCATTAAGAGGAATTCACTTTGTCAAAAACTGGAGCAGATCTTCACAGAGGATGGAAAATGAGAGTCCAGGAAATGCATAAGAAATTTTTAGGGTTAGAGGATGGGAAACAGGAAGGCAAAACTATGGGAACACAGCTATGTTTACAGACTGAATGAGACCTCCATAAACTGACTTCTACCAGAAGCTCTTTTTATTTTAAAATATCGAGCAGAATGTTTAAAGTTAACTAAGGAAAGTTAATAAGGCAATAAGAGTAGCCTTGTTTTACCCATTTCATTTATGGTCCCAGTTGGGCTGCTGCAAAGGGACTTGGTCCTGGGTTGGGTGATGAACATCTATGGTTCATCTACCTCTGACTGATTTCCAATATCAAGCACGATTTTTAAAAACTACCCTCTGGCTTTGGATTCATTCATTCTTTTCCCTTCCGTTCATCTTGAAAATTAAGAGTTGAGTATTGACATGTAATGTGTGCTGACCACTTTCCAGAATAAAGATGAGATCTAATTCTTTTTTATATATTTACTTTAAACTTTTCTTTCTAATTCAATGAAACCATTAGAAAGCAGTGCACCTGAACCGTAGTATTTTAGTCATTCATGGAACTGTTTCCTTTTTTTTCTTTTGAGGATTATTATTATTTATTTATTTATTTTTATTATACTTTAAGTTATAGGGCACATGTGCACAACGTGCAGGTTTGTTACATATGTATACTTGTGCCATGTTGGTGTGCTGCACCCATCAACTAGTAAGCATGCTTCAACTTGTCATTTACAACAGGTATAACTCCCAATGCCATCCCTCACCAATTCACCCTCCCCATAATAGGCCCCAGTGTGTGATGTTCCCCTTCCGGAGTCCAAGTGATCTCATAGTTCAATTCCCACCTATGAGTGAGAACATACAGTGTTTGGTTTTCTGCTCTTGCGATAGCTTGCTGAGAAAGTTCTTTGTGAAGTGTGAATTTGTCACACAGAGTTATGCCTTTCTTTCCATGGAGCAGTTTGCTAACACTGTTTTCGTGTAATCTGCAAAGGGACATATGGGAGCACATTGAGGCCTGCAGTGAAAAAGGAAATATCCTCATATAAAAACTAGAGATAAGCTTCTAGAGAAACTGCTTTGTGATGTGTGAATTCATCTCACAGTGTTACGCTGTTCTTTTCATTGAGTAGTTTGCTAACACTGCTTTTGTGGAATCTGCAAAGGGATATTTGGGAGCACATTGAGGTCTATAGTTAAAAAGGAAATGTTCTCAGTTAAAAACTAGAAACTTTCTGAGAAACTACTTTGTGATGTGTGAATTCACCGAACATAGTTGCACTGTTCTTTTCATTGAGCAGTTTGTTAACACAGTTTTTGTGGTATCCGCAAAGGGATATATGGGAGTGCATTGATGCCTATGATGAAAAAAGAAATATTCTCAAATAATAAGTAGAAAGAAGCTTCCTGAGAAGCTCTTACGTGATGTGTGAATTCATCTCATAGAGTTACACTGTTCCTTTCATTGAGCAGTTTGCTAAAACTGTTTTCGTGGAACCTGCAAAGGGACATTTTGGAGTGCATTGAAAATTTAGGTAATAAAGGAAATATCCTCATATAAGAACTGGAAAGACTCTTTCTAAGAAACCACTTTGTGATGTGTTAATTCATCTCACAGAGTTAAATGATTCTTTTCATTTAGCAGTTAGATAGCACTGTTTTTGGGAAATCTGAGAAGGGATATTTCAGATTGCATTGAAGCCTATCTTGACAAAGGAAATAAAATCAGATAAAAACTACAAGGAAGTGTTCTGAGAAAGTTATTTGTGATGGTGTAATTCCTCTCAAATACTTAAATCTTTCTTTTCTTGGAGCCATTTGCTAACACTGTTTTCATGGAAACAGCAAAGGAATACTGAGGAGCTCATTGAGGCCTATTTTGAAAAACTAAATATCCTCAAATAAAAACTAGAAAAAAAATTGCTGAGAAACTGCTTTGTGGTGTGTTAATTCATCTCACCATGTTACACTGTTCTTTTCACTGAGTAGTTTGCTAACACTGATTTCATGGAATCTGCAAAGGGATATCTGGGAGCACACTGAGACATATACTGAAAAAGGGAATATCCTCACATAAAAAACTAGAAAGAAGCTTTCTGAGGAACTGCTTTGTGATGTGTGAATTCAACTCACAGCATTACACAGTTCTTTGAGCAGTTTGTTAACACGGTTTTCATGGAATCTGCAATGTTATATTTCAGCGCGCGTTGAAGCTTAAGGTGACAAAGGAAATAACCTCATATAAAAACTAGAAAGATGCTTTCTGAGGAAATGCTTTCTGATGTGCAAATTCTTGTTACAGGGTTACTGGATCCTTCTCATGGAGCAGTTTGGTAACACTGTTTTTGTCAATCTGAGAAGGGATATTTTGGATCGCTTTGAAGCCTACAGTGACAAAGGAAATATCCTCAGATAAAAACTAGAAAGAAGCTTTCTGAGAAAGTTCTTTCTGACGTGTGAATTCATCTCACAGAGTTACACCTTTCTTTTCATGGAGTACTTATCTAACACTGTTTTCCTGGAATCTGCAAAGGAATATTTGGGAGCACATTGAAGCCTATAGTGAAAAATGGCATATCCTCAGATAAAAACTAGAATGAAGCTTTCTGAAAAACTGTTTTGTGATGTGTGAATTCATCTCACCAAGTTACACTGTTCTTATCATTGAACAGCTTGCTAATGCTGTTTTCTTGGAATCTGCAAAGGGATATTCTGGAGTGTATTGAATCTTATGGTGACAAAGGAAATATCCTCAGACAAAAATTAGAAAGAAGCTTTCTGAGAAACTGCTTTCTGATTTGTGAATTCATCTCACAGAGTTACATGATTCTTTTAATATATCAGTTTGTTAGAACAGTTTTCGGGGAATCTAGGAAGAGATATTTGGGCTAACACTGAAGCCTATGGTGAAAAGGGAATATCCTCAGAGAAAAACTGGAAACAAGCTTTCTCAGAAAATTCTTTGTGATATGTGAATTCATCTCACATAGTTACATTTCACGTTCCATGGAGCACTTTGCTAACACTGTTTTCATGGAACCACAAAAGGGATGTTTTGGAGCACACTGAGGCCTATGGTGAAAAAGGAAAATTCCTCAGATAAAAACTAGAAGGAAGCTTTCTGAGAACGTTCTTTGGGATGTGTGAATTCATCTCACAGAGTTACACCTTCCTTTCAGTGGAGCAGTTTTTTTTAATTAATTAATTTATTTTTTATTATACTTTAAGTTCTAGGGTACATGTGCATAATGTGCAGGTTTGTTACATATGTATACTTGTGCCAAGTTGGTGTGCTGCACCCAACAACTCGTCAGCACCCATCAATTCATCATTTATATCATGTAAAACTCCCAATGCAATCCCTCACCCCTCCCCTGTCCGCATGATAGGCCCCGGTGTGTGATGTTCCCCTTCCCGAGTCCAAGTGATCTCATTGCTCAGTTCCCACCTATGAGTGAGAACATGCGGTGTTTGGTTTTCTGTTCTTGTGACAGTTTGCTAAGAATGATGGTTTCCAGCTGCATCCATGTCCCTACAAAGGACGCAAACTCATCCTTTTTTATGGCTGCATAATATTCCATGGTATATATGTGCCAAATTTTCTTAATCCAGTCTGTCACAGATGGACATTTGGGTTGATTCCAAGTCTTTGCTATTGTGAATAGTGCTGCAATGAACATACATGTGCATGTGTCTTTATAGCAGCATGATTTATAATCCATTGGGTATATACCCAGTAGTGGGATGGCTGGGTCATATGGTACTTCTAGTTCTAGATCCTTGAGGAACTGCCATACTGTTTTCCATAATGGTTGAACTAGTTTACAATCCCAACAACAGTGTAAAAGTGTTCCTATTTCTCCACATCCTCTCCAACACCTGTTGTTTCCTGACTTTTTCATGATTGCCATTCTAACTGGTGTGAGATGGTATCTCATTGTGATTTTGATTTGCATTTCTCTGATGGCAAGTGATGATGAGCATTTTTTCATGTGTCTGTTGGCTGTATGAATGTCTTCTTTTGAGAAATGTCTGTTCATATCCTTTGCCCAATCTTGATGGGGTTGTTTGTTTTTTTCTTGTATATTTGTTTGAGTTCTTTGTAGATTCTGGATATTAGCCCTTTGTCAGATGAGTAGATTGCAAAAATTTTCTCCCATTCTGTAGGTTGCCTGTTCACTCTGATGGTAGTTTCTTTTGCTGTGCAGAAGCTCTTTAGTTTAATTAGATCCCATTTGTCAATTTTTGTTTTTGCTGCCGTTGCTTTTGGTGTTTTAGACATGAAGTCCTTGCCCGTGCCTATGTCCTGAATGGTACTACCTAGGTTTTCCTCTAGGGTTTTTATGGTATTAGGTCTAATATTTAAGTCTCTAATCCATCTTGAATTAATCTTCGTATACGGAGTAAGGAAAGGATACAGTTTCAACTTTCTACTTATGGCTAGCCAATTTTCCCAGCACCATTTATGAAATAGGGACTCCTTTCCCCATTTCTTGTTTCTCTCAGGTTTGTCAAAGATCAGATGGCTGTAGATGTGTGGTATTATTTCTGAGGACTCTGTTCTGTTCCATTGGTCTACATGTCTGTTTTGGTACCAGTACCATGCTGTTTTGGTTACTGTAGCCTTGTAGTATAGTTTGAGGTCAGGTAGCGTGACGCCTCCAGCTTTGTTCTTTTG